>BMAC01000064.1:273368-301595 GCA_014905375.1 Phtheirospermum japonicum | reverse complement strand
ATATATATATAAATTAAGATATATTATTTTATCACTCTAGTATTAAAAAAATTATTCACTTTATTTGTTTTCTAATTCTTTTCAAAAAAATAAATATAATCAATCTATAAGGAAAAAAGTGCAAATGAAAAATATTTATACCTTCTCGCAATTTTTTAAAATCATCATATTTCAATATAATATGATATGGAAATTATTACAGTAATCACATTATAATAGTTTCACGTAAAGTATAATGAGATCTTATTATTATATTTGTTTATTTTATTAGTAAGATTTTTGAATATTCTTCTATTTAAGAAAAAAGACAGTGTTAAACTTTATATTTCTCATCATTATAGTTTATTTATTTTTCTAAATAATTTTTTTTACTAATTGAGTAGGAAGACATAGCATTCATCTTGTAATAAAATTAAAATAAGAGAAAAGATTAATATTGCTGAATTTATAAAAATAATTAATTTTGAAACTGATTATCTGTAAAAGAATAAACAATTAATTAAAAAATAGGTAATATAATATTATATTTTTTCCCAATAGTTCATATTTTGATGATAATCTTGTTGGGTAAATATTATTATTGCAATTTGTACATTCTAATATATTAACGAATTCTATTAAAATCCACATAGTTCTATAATATAGTTTCATAGAATTTCATTAGAATCCAATGTAATACATGAAATTATCCATAGAATCAATAGAATTTTATAAAATAAATATTCAATAAAATTCTATGGCATTCCATGTTGAGAACCACCCCCGTAGTTTCTACCTTTTTTCCATTGTACTATTAATGGATTGATGAGATTTGAGATAGAATAAATCCAATCATACAAATAGGACTACATGTACACAAACATGTATAAAGAGTGCCTGCACATAGAATTCCCTTAAAATTATTCTTATTTTATAACTACTTTGCAAAGTATCTAAATTTTTATATTTTCATTACTTTTTTTATAATGTTTGTATGTAACAAAATGTTAAATTATGGCATTTACATTAAATTCCTAAGTTGTAAATTTAAAGTGCATACTTATTTATTTAAGAAAATAACAATAACTGTAAAGAACTAGAAAAAGAAAACTCTGACCTGGTTAGTTATTTTATTTTATAATGTTTTATTTTCAAGATTTATTTGATAATTATTTACAAATAATTTAATTGTAATTTTATAATTTATTAAAATTATTTTATGAATTTTAAATCTCATTTTATATTATTTTTTAGTTTTTATTTTTATTTTTTAATTTATGAAATAATTATTAAAACTTAATTATAAGTTTTTATACTTTATTTATACGATTATATAGTGTTTTTTTGTTTTAATATGAATTTAAAGTCTTTTTTAAGATTTATTAAATAATTACTTATAATTTTTTTATTTCTTATTTATTTATTTAAAGAAATTTTCTATTTTTAGATTTCATTTATACAAACTAACATTTTTCATGATTTTTATTAATTATTAAAAATTTGGATGTGACATTTTTTAAAATAATAATGAGTTAATTATGATGCGGCCTGAATAGCCAGACCTGAATAGGGGTAGATCTGAGTTAAGGTTACTAAGGAAAAGACAGGAGAGTGAGCCAGATCAGCCTTGGGAAAGGTATGGTTTTGTTTTCTCGGAAAAAGGTCAGAGATATTTCGAAGAAGGGATCATCACGGTTCAGGAATTGTCGTGACGTGGTATGAATTCTCTACGAAATAATCCTAAGAGAAAGGGATAAAGGCAGGTCTGATACCTTGATTTATGAGATAACCTGGAGAGAGCAGGATCAAGTAGGTCTGGTATCTTGACCTCCTAAAGGGGGACATGGGGGACCACTTGTTGGAGTTAGTTGCGCAACGGCCATTGATTCGCGGCAAGTGTTTTCGAGATCCAGGATGGGGTCCTGAGGAAAACTATAAATACTCCAGCCTCAAAGATGAGGGAGGTATGTCATTCTTGTGCATTCTTTTCCTTGCGCACTAACAACACTCTATAACGCTTATCTGACTTAAGAATCGGAGAGGTCGGAAAACCTCCGGTGATCATTTTCTGACGTGTTTTTGGGTGCAGGTCAGGCTTACACAGGGCAAAAGTTCGGTTTCAGGCGTAGTCAAGTTTTCTGGTTGAAACAATTGGCGTCGTCTGTGGGAAGGAATCGAAGCTAAGACGTGAGAGGTTGGATGGCTTCAGACGTGCTACGACAAAATTTGGTGGAGGAATTGGGTGGTACTTCTAGTTCCGCCACACCGTGGGGCATGCTGCGGTCGACAGGGCCGTCGATTTGTTTTTAAGTGGTCGACATTTGAAATGCTTGCATTTAGTTTAAACTTGTGTAATTCTGAAAGCATCACTGTGTGCTAAGGCAATAATCTTATCCTCGTGATAATGTTGGGATAAGAATCTGAGCTGTATAAAGATATCTTTGAAAATGAAAAGATATCTGATTGGCAGCTAATGATATGTGAATGCAGTTTGAGTATTCATCAGTTAATCAGTTATATGATAAAATGAAACGTGATGCCTACATCAGAAAATATAATTATGTAGTTGATTTACTTTTATCTGAAACTACACCCTAAGGGGTGTTTAAGGAAAAACAAAGACTTTAATCTAATGGATTTTGACAGTGAAGTTGTAGATTACTCTACTGTCAACTTGCCATATAGAGTTAACTGGACAAACTAAAATATTTCTAAATACCTTCTTTAAATGCATATTTCATCGAAAATATTATTATCTATGACCTTCTGTTCTAGAAAAGGCATAGGTTGGCTTAAAATTAAGTCCAAGTACCTTAGTGGAAGGGTAGTGACTGTTGTTCAAAAAAATATCTATATCGCTGGGTCAGGGTCTATCCATCCAAATAATCCAATCCAGATGTACACGAATGATAATAATTGAGCAAAAAGCATGAGAAAAGTCTTTAGTCGCCAGTACTGACTATTCTATTACAACTTTTATGACTTGATAAATAACAGAACAATACTTTTGCCTAAATGGAGGTTTCTAGTGCAGTTGCTCTGGTCCTTTTATTATCGTGGTTTGTGTTGGCTGATCATGCTTCAGCTAAAAGATCCACACACATTGTCCACATGGACAAATCATCCATGCCTAAGGCTTTTTCCAGTCACCATTACTGGTATTCTTCCATTCTTAAATCAGTGGCTCAGATGTCGCTCAACAGCGACAAAGCCGAGCCAGGACCGAAGCTCGTCCACACCTATGACAATGCATTCCATGGATTCAGTGCAATGCTGTCGAGAAATGAGTTGGACGCTCTTAAAAAGTCACCGGGCTTCCTTTCGGCCTACCCCGACGGTGTTATCAAACTAGATACTACCCAAACCTATAAGTTCCTTTCTTTAAACACTGCTACAGGATTGTGGCCAGCATCTCAGTACGGCAAAGATGTGATAATCGGCGTCGTCGACTCTGGTATATGGCCCGAAAGCCCGAGCTTCCACGATGGCGGAATGACCGAAATCCCTGCGAGGTGGAAGGGAATTTGCCAAGCGGGCCAGGAATTCAACTCGTCTTTATGCAACAAGAAACTCATTGGAGCCCGATACTTTAACCAAGGATATCGCGCAGCGTACCCCGATGATCCAATAATCATGGACTCGGCGAGGGACGAACGTGGCCATGGGACCCACGTCGCATCCATTGCCGCTGGAAACTATGTCCACAACGTCTCCTTCTTCGGTTATGCCCCTGGGACAGCAAGAGGGGTGGCCCCACGCGCCAGGCTGGCGGCCTATAAGGTCTCGTGGGGTGCAGGGGTTGCTTCTGATACACTTGCGGGCATCGACCAGGCCGTGGCTGATGGAGTCGATATACTTTCGATCTCTTTAAGCGCAGAAGAGATTGATCTATACGAGAACCCATTATCGATAGCCAGCTTCGGAGCTCGTGAGAGAGGTGTCCTAGTTTGTTTCTCCGCAGGAAATCGAGGCCCGAGTTTAAGGACAATAACAACGAGCATTCCATGGGCTGTGATCGTGGCATCAGGGACCGTTGATCGGTGGTTTGCAGGGACGTTAACTCTCGGGAATGACAAAACCATCACGGGATGGAGCCTATTTCCGGCACGGGCGACAGTTAGAAACTTGCCACTCATATACAATTAGACGTTATCTCCATGCAACTCAGATGCATTACTAGCAGAAGCTCCTGGTCAGAGCATCATCATATGCAATCTGACTATGGAAAACACTTATTTTAGTTCCACGATGAGCATCCTATCCGAGTCTAACTTCCGGGCCGCTATCATCATTTCCGAAGATTTCACCATATGGCGCTCCTTTTTGTTTCCTTTCCCGGCAACCGTGATTAGCCCGACCGAAGCGCGAGAAGTGACCAATTACGTATCRAGTAGTGCCATGCCAACAGCGACSATCGATTTCCAACAGACTGTTGTGGGGACCGCTCCCAGAGCTGCTCCGGTGCTGTCAGACGACTCATCAAGAGGCCCGGGACGAAGTTACGATGGCATTTTAAAGCCCGACCTAATGGCGCCGGGTGTGCTAATATTAGCAGCCTACAATCCTTACACTCCGCGGCCATCAATCGGCCGCAACATATTCTTGTCCAGTGATTATGTCGTCGCGTCGGGCACGTCGATGGCTTGCCCACATGTCTCAGGGGTAGCCGCGCTTCTCAAAGCAGCGCACCCCGATTGGAGCCCCGCGGCTATTCAGTCGGCCATGATGACCACTGCTAGCACTCTCGACAATACCAATCAACCTATCAAGGACGGTGGTTACGATTATACGGTTGCCACACCATTTGGCATCGGGTCGGGGCTCGTGGACCCGAACCGTGCGCTCGACCCGGGGCTCATCTACGATGCGACCGTACAGGACCTCGTGAATCTTGTCTGCTCCATGAATTTCACTCGCGAACAAACTCATACCATCGTAAGATCGAGCTATAATTGCTCGGATTCATCCCCGGATTTGAATTATCCATCTTTCGTGTCTCTTTATCGTCCTGGGGAAGAAGGAATGCTGCTGACAAGGACATATCATCGGACCGTGACCAACGTAGGGGATGGTGGGGCCACGTATAGAGTTGAGTTGGAAGTCCCGGTGAATACAACGATCAGAATTCGGCCACAAACTTTAGTGTTTGGAAAGAAGTTTGAGAAACTGAGCTATTCTTTAACAATTCGTTATGTGGGTGACCTTGAGACTCAGCAACATGGTTCGATCACTTGGATCCAGCAGAATGGGAAGCACACAGTCAGAAGTCCGATTATGGTTTCTGCAGGGGCTGATTTTTTCGAGTAGTTTTTTTATGTGCTGATTTTTTATGTTCCCCAAATAAAGAGTGTTGCAGTTTCTAGTATTTCTATTTTAGTTTCTTTCTTTCTTTCTTCATTTTACTAGCCTCTAGAATATGGACACGTGGTGTAGCTTTATTCGTAGCTCTGTAATTCTTTTGTTCATGTTTACATATATATAATCCTTGTTAATATTATATTACACTGGGATTTGATCTAATTAGCTCTTCATTTCCTCATATGACAACTCCAGCGATCTCGCTTTGACAAGTACACGGCCCTGGCGACTCCTCAGGAGGAGATCTTGCAGGCAATCGAGAGGCATCCTGATCTCAAGTGGCTCAAAACTTACTCTCAGAAGCCGATAAAGGAAAGGTCTAACCGATTCGGTCTATATCACAATGAGTACGGCCATGATACATACCAGTGTACTCATTTGAAAGATGAGTTTGAGAGAATGGTGCAGGCTGAACACCTCAAAGAGTTCGTGCGGATGCGAAAGGAGGAGCCCCAGGTCCGACTCCTATACGAAAGGTCGGCCTCAGGAAAACAAGCATAGTTTAGACAATCGCAGTGCCGGGCAGAAATGATCAGGCACAGGAGGTGCGGGGAGAGATCCTCATGATCACAGGGGGCGAATGGGATGAACATTCCAGACGAACCCAGAATAGCTATGTGCATGCTGCGAGAGACCTAACCAGAAAGGGAAAAGAAATTGGGCAGGTGGCCCCAAGTCCGAATGTTTGTTTTGGTTCCGAAGACGAAGACGGGATCCTAGCTCCCCATATGGACGCCCTAGTCATCACGGCTACCATAGCTAATTACTATGTCCGGCGAATATTCGTGGACACCGGAAGTTCGGCGGACATTATGTGTTATTACTGTTTCAGGAAAATGAACTTGGACGTGGAGTTAGAAGAGACCACGACCTCGCTGGTGGGGTTTGCAGGAGGAGCGTTGAAACCAATAGGCGCAGTGAACCTCTTGGTTACGCTAGGCGAAGAGCCATTCAGGGAGACCAGGACTATCCAGTTCTTGATAGTGGATGCGGCCTCCTCTTACAATGTTATGATGGAAAGACCGTCCCTAAGCAAATTTCAGGCAGTAATTTTGGTCTACCACATGAAATTAAAATTCCCAGCTCACGGTGGAGTGGGCGAGGTCCGAGGAGACAAATATGCATCTCGCCAGACATACATGGAAAGTATTCAGTGGAACGAGGAAGAGAGACAAGCCAAGAGAGCCAGGACTGAGGAAGACAGACCAGAACTAACCCAGAGAGAGGAGAATTTGATGACGGTGGAGGTAGTGCCGGGGGATGATAGTCGAGTCCTTCGGGTCGAAACGACCCTCAGCCCTGAAGTGTTTGTAGAATTGGTGGCTTTACTCCGGAGTAGCATAGACATATTTTCCTGGTCTCCCCATGACCTGGTCGGGATAGACCCAGAGGTGGCTGAACACCATCTCAACATCAGCCCAGCAATAAAGCCGGTAAAACAAAGAAAACGCAATTTTGGCCCAGAGAAGGAAGCTATTATCGAAGCAGGGGTGGATAAACTTTTAAAGGCTGGGCATGTCAAGGAAATACAATTTCCAGAGTAGCTCTCCAATGCAGTCCTGGTACCGAAAACGGAGGAGGACTGGTGGATGTGCATAGATTTCCATGACCTTTATAAAGCTTGCTCTAAGGACCACTATCCGTTGCCAAGGATAGACTAGTTGGTTGATTCTACTTCGGGTTGCGAGCTCCTAAGTATGATGGATGCCTCGTAGGGATATCACAAGATTCGGTTAGCCAAGGATGACCCGAAGCGAGTTAGTTTTATAACTCTGAAGGGAACTTACTGCTACGTGGTCATGCCATTTGGGCTTAAGAATGCAGGCACCACATACCAACGATTGGTGGACAAGATGTTCAAAAATCAGCTCGGGCGAAACATGGAGCACTACTGCAGAAAATGGAATTAACGGCGGTTTTTTTAGAGATTTAACGGCGGTTTTCGAACCTCCGTTGTAGCCAACGCCGTTGAATGTAGGAACCAACTAATTAACGGCGGTTTCCAGAACCTCCGTTGTTTAATATAAATTTAAAAAAATTACGGGTGAGCTCAACGAGTCTAGCTCGTTTGGCTCACCAACAGCAACCCTTTGCTTCCCCGCCGGCGCTGCTGCATCATAAACTCGCTGCTACATTCTCCACCGCCGGCGCTCACCCACAGCCATTTTCCACCGGCGCTCACCCACAGCCATTCCCTGCCGGCCCTCACCCACATCCATTCTCCACGCTACTGCATCAACTCGCTGCATCAACACCGGCGCACTCTTCGCAGCAGCCGGCGCCGACGATCTCCACTCCACAGTCCAAGGGAATTCTTGAGAATGTCCAGGCGTCCAGGCGATCTCCGACGACGTCGTCCAGGCATCCAGGCGAACTCCGACGTGGTCGCCCTTTGTCCAATGACAGCAGTTGATCTCCGGCGACGTCGGCAGCTGGCGAATGCAGATGAAGATCTCCGGCGACGTCGACAGCTTGGTCCAAGATGAAGATGAAGTGATGGTGCTGAATGAAGAGGATGAAGATGAAGGCATGGATGTGTTTACACGGATCAATGACATTGCGAATTCAGATCGTTGGATGAGACACGGATCAACGGCCTAAGATTTTTGCTTGATAAGGACGAGGATCGGCGACATGGCAGTTGTCTATTCTACAGCGGTTCTAATAAAACCGCCGTAAAATTTCATCTTATTAACGGCGGTTCTAATAGAACCGACGTTAAAGCTTGTATCAGGTAAGGTTTTACGGCAGTTTTTTCTATAACCGTCGTAGTATCAGGTAAGGTTTTACGGCGTTTCATATAAAACCGCCGTGGAATAAAGAAATCGATGGCGGTTGTTGGAAAAACCGCCGTTAAATTATATATTTAACGTCGGTTCTTGAAAAAACCGCCGTAAAAATATATATTTAACGGCGGTTTTCAAAAAATCGCCGTTAAAACATATTTAACGGTGGTTTTTCCAGAACCGCCGTTAATAAGCCGCCTTCGTATCCTGTTTCTGCAGTAGTGGAGGTCTATGTAGACGACATGTTGGTGAAGAGTGTGAAAGCAACCTCGCATGTGGATGACCTGAGGGAGACCATTGATACCCTGAGGAAATATAGGATGAAGCTCAACCCCAAGAAATGCATGTTTGGGGTAAGAGCTGGAAAGTTACTTGGCTACATGGTCACAGAAAAGGGTATCGAGGCTAACCCTGAAAAGGTAAGAGTTATAGTGGAAATGCAGTCCCCGAGGAATGTCAAGGAAATGCAGTGCTTGGCAGGCCGAATTAATGCCCTGAGCAGATTCGTCTCCCGCTCAGCTGAGAAAAGCCTACCATTCTTCCAGGTCTTGCATAAAAGGGCTCGTTTCAGTGGAGTGATGAATGTGAGGAAGCGTTCTGTAGGTTTAAAGAGCACTTGGCGGGCATGACGTTACTCACCAAGCCAATCCAGGGTGAGCCCTTAATTTTGTATCTGTCAGTAGGGCAGCAAGCCATTAGCTCTGTCTTGCTTAGAGAGGAGGGTAAGGTACAGAAGCCAGTGTATTATTGGAGTAAAGTCCTATATGAGGCTGAAATTCGATATGTAGAAGTGGAGCGAGCAGTACTAGCCCTGGTTGGAACGGCACGAAAACTGCATCCATACTTTCTCTCACATAGCATAGTAGTGCGAACGAATCTACCATTGAAAGCCATCATGGACAAGCCAGAGGCGTCGTGGTGGCTGGTCGAATTGATAATCGAGCTCAGCGAGTTTGACATAACTTTCAAAGCTAGAACAGCCATTAAAGCCCAAGCATTGGCAGACTTTGTGCAGGAAATGACCAGATCTCCTGAGGACGGGAAAGAGTCAACAATCTTTACAGACGGTTCAGTGGGAAACCTGGGCTGTGGTGCAGGTATAGTGCTGATCGATCCAACGGGTATAGTTATCGAATATGCTGTGCGAATGAACTACACCTAATTTAATAACGCGGCTGAGTATGAGGCTCTTTTCAGGGGGTTCAAATGGCAAAAGATTTGGGGGCAGAGCAGGTGTGCGCAAAAGTGGACTCACAGCTTGTCTATAGACAAATAAGTGGAGACTTTGAGACAAGGGATGAACACATGAAGAAATACCTAGCTCAGTTTAAAGAATTAGCCAAGGGCATGAAAAATCTAATTGTCCTCCAAGTCCCTAAAGAAGAGAACACAAGAGCTGATTACTTAGCCAAGGTTGCTAGTTTAGCTGTCGATTGCAGGGAGAGAATAATCACTCTATTGGTGGCAGACCAGCAAATCGGAGGAGAGCAAGTATGCTCTGTGCATGAAGGGGAGAATTGGCGCTCTCCTATCAAAGAATACTTGGAAAGGGGAGAGCTGCCGAAAGATAAAAAAGAATCAATAAAAGTAAGAACCAGGTCTGCCCGATTTTGTTAGAGTAAGGGGACATTGTTTCGATGAGGATTTAGGCGGCCCCTATTGCGATGCCTAAGTTTGGAAGAGGGCGCCTATATCCTCAAGGAAGTCCATGAGGGCTGCTGTGGCAACCATATGGGAGCAAGGGCCCTGATCAGCAAGATAGTGCGAGCTGGCTATTTTTGGCCATCACTGCGGAAAGAAGCGGAGGACTTCGTCAAGAAATGTGAAAAGTGCCAAAAAAATATCTCCTTTGACTCACCATTCAGCAGAGGAGCTCATGACAATGAGCTCTCCCTGTCCCTTTGCGAAGTGGGGGATAGACCTGGTCGGACCATTTCCAATGGCCCCAGCCTAGAAGAGATTTTTGATTGTGGACATTGACTACTTTAGTAAGTGGGTTGAGGCCAAGGCGTTGGCAAAAACTACGGAAGAGGCGGTGATGGGATTTATCTGGAAAAATATTGTATGTAGGTTTAGAATCCCAAGAGTCATGATTTCGAACAATGGTACTCAGTTCATGGGAGCCAAAATCAGGGCTTGGTGCGCTAAAATGAAGATTCAGCAACACTTCACATTTTTTACCACCCGAGCGAATGGACAAGTTGAGGTGAACAATCTCATCCTTGTCCAAGGGATAAAATCGCGCTTAAAAAAGGCAGGAGGTAAATCGCTGGAAGAGCTAAGTTCAACACTATGGGCCTACCGTACCAACCCTAAAGAAATCACAGGGGAAACCTCCTTCAGCTTGGTGTATGGCATGGACGTTGTCATCCCTGCGAAGATCAATCTTGAAACTCACTGAATACAAAACTTCGACGAAAATCAAAACGACGCGCTGGTACAAGACGCGTTAGACCTAATTGAAGAAAAGAGAGATCGGGCGGCGGTCAGGATGGAGAACATGCGAGGACGAATTCGAGCAGCTTATAATAAGATAGTCCGGAAGAGATATTTCCAGGTGAGAGACCTGGTCTTGCAAAAGGCTGATCTGGGAAAAGCTAAGGGGAAGCTGGATGCTACATGGAAAGGACCATTCCGGGTCACACAGGTCTTAGCTGGCGGTGTTTACAAACTGGAAGAAATGAATGGGGATGAGATACCCCGAGCATGGAATATTTCTAATTTACGTAAATTTTATGTGCAATTTGAATTTACAAAGTTTATGTAATCATAATGCAAGTTCATTCTTGTTGGCCAACTAGTGGATTTCTCTAAAGCCATTATTGGCTAAGGGCGGATGCCCCATTTTCCTAACCTGATTGTAAGTTTAAGGGTGGATGCCCCATTTGTCTGACCTGATTGTCAGTTTAAGCCTGGATTGGCTAAGAAAGGATGCCCCATTTGCCTGACCCGATTGTCAGTTTAAGGGCGGATGCCCCATTTGCCTGACATGATTGTCAGTTTAAGCCAGGATTGGCTAAGGGCGGATGCCCTTGAAAATTCCTGACCTGATTGTCAGATGAAGCCAGGATTGGCTAAGGGCCGATGCCCAGGAAAGTTCCTGACCTGATTGTCAGTTTAAGCTAGGATTAGCTAAGGGCGGATGCCCCTGAAAATTCCTGACCTGATTGTCAGATGAAGCCAGGATTGGCTAAGGGCCGATGCCCAGGAAAATTCCTAACCTGGTTGTCAGTTGAAGCCAGGATTGGCTAAGGGCGGATGCCCCTGAAAATTCCTGACCTGATTGTCAAATGAAGCCACGATTGGCTAAGGGCCGATGCCCAGGAAAATGCCTGACCTGATTGTCAGTTTAAGCCAGGATTGGCTAAGGGCGGATGCCCCTGAAAATTCCTGACCTGATTGTCAGATAAAGCCAGGATTGGCTTAGGACCGACGCCTAGGGAAATTCCTGACCTGGTTGTCAGATGAAGCCAGGATTGGCTAAGGGAGGATACCTATGAAGGTACCTGACCTGGATATCAACCTAAGATAGGAGTGGCTACAGGTGGATGCCCATGAAAACGCTTGATTTTATTTGAGCCAGATCTGGCCAAAGGCGGATGCCTCAATTTTCCAGACCTGACGGTAAGTTCAAAAGCCAGGATTGGCTAAACTTGAAAGCCCTAACTCGCTTGATTTGATTGAACAGATATAACAAGAAGTAGCTAAAGATTGGCAAAAATTCTTAAAGAAAACACTTGCTCATTCATCACAAGAAACTCTGGCAATACAACAAAGATCTGCACACGCCTTCTATGAAAACTGGAAAAGTTGATTACAAATGCAGAAAATGAACAGAAGAAATAGAAAAACCAAAATACCCCCGAAACATTCAGCCATGAGAGGCAGAAGCCTTCCTATCAGATGTCAGAATACGGCGGACACGCCATAGCTCGCGCTCAGTTTCGTTGTAGCGCTAACGATACTTGTCGGCCCGCTCATAGATGGCGTGAGCTTCGTCGGCGGCAACAGTCAACCAGTTCACTGACTTCATCAAATCAACTTTCTCCTCTTGCAGTTGATGGTTCAGCTGATGAAGCTCAGCCCACTCTCTCTTTTAGTGGCGCTTCTTCTGCCTTTTCCTCTCCAGGAGCCGGCACATGTAGTTAATTTTCTCCCAGAGAGCGGCCAGTTTGTCGGAGAGTTTGAAATTTTCGACAAACAGAGAGAGATTTTTTCATTTCACAGTGTCGAGTTCTTTAAGCAGGGAAGGAGAAGCCATTGGGGAAATTGAAAGATAAAAAATCATAAGTGCACGTATATAAAGGGGAGAGAGGCGCGTTGATAAGTGAGAAGTTGTACGGTAATTGTTGGTTTTATTCCTGTGTTTTTATATGCTTAATATTCTCATATATGTTTATTTCTAGCATATTTAATATTACGAATGGAGGAGCACCGATTGTACATTTCTTCTCTACTTTGTAGTATTTGGTGCTATATTAAGTGAATGATATTCCACAAGGAAGTTGAGAGATGAGGATCAACAAAACAGCGAAGAAAACCCAAGAATCAGGATGGTAGCGTCAATGGCTCGCGTCGTGGGCGAGGATGTCTCGCATCGGTCGTCGCGATGTGCAGTGTTGCATCGTTTGTGCGCGCATCGGTCGACGCCTTACCGACGAGAAGCTTCTGAAGCGTCGATTCAAGACCCGTCGGTCAACTCCATGTCGATGGGAACTTTCTGTAGCCTTGATTGGAGGACCATCGGTCGACGCCCATGCAGGTCGATGCGGGCGGGTGATGCGTGTCGATGCCTACGACTGGCTCGCGTCGGTCGATGCCCTATCAACGTCGACGTGGCTAAGTTATTTTAGGAAGAATCTTGGGCGGCAAGAAATAGGAACTCTATATAAACTCGACCCAAACTCGTCAAAAACAGACATGAACACAATCCTAGGGTTCCAAGGCTTCAAGAGGGGATCCCAAATCACCCAATAAACAAGAGTTTCCAAGACCAAGAATCCAAGATCTAAGCTTTCTTATCTCTTCCCTATCTTAGAACAATGTTTTATTTCTTTATTTTCTTGTTATTCAATGAACTCCATGAGTGAGTAGATTGTTTTATCTAGTTCTAGGGATGTTGAAACCCTCGTGAAACTATATTTAACTAATTTATGCAATATTGTCTTTCGTTCTTCATATGCGATTGCTTGTGTTATCTTGTTTACATATCATGATTGCTAAATTCATGACATGCTTGCTAGATTCTTAATTTAGCTTGATCACCTAGATTAGGGATTTGGTTATCAATTGCTAGAAATAGAACTGCTTCCCGTGTAATTGTCGTAGTTTCGATTTCTCTTAAGCAACTAATGGTCTCGTATCATTAGGGGTAACACAACATAGGTTGAATAAACCAAGCTTATGCGTTTATTGTGTAGATTAACCTATTTTCCTGGTTATTAATGCTGTTGTTGGGTTGAATATAGAGAGCTTATTCTAGGTTATTCAATAATTAGAATCAATTAAAGAGCTTGTTTTAATTGAGTATACGGTAAGGGTGAATTCGAGTAACAGAGCTTATTGTTACTTAGGGTTTTTAGTCGAATATGAAGAATGGACTATGATATTGTGGTTGGTTAGATGAGTGGAACGAGGGTGGAACCGGAACTAGGACTGGAAACTTTATTAATTTATTTCGTTATTTAATTGCTTTCTTTAGTTATTTAGTTAGTTTATCATCTCTACCCCCATTTGTTATTTTATTTGAATACGAATAATTAAAAATTAATCCACACTCCTCGTGGGATCGACCCTTGCTTGTCACTGCTACTAGTTAGTAGAGGAAAGTCGAGGTCTTTATAAATATTATTTTTGACGCTTCAACGACGAGCGGTCAAATTTTGGCGCCGTTGCCGGGGAGTGACGCGTATTAAATTGTGATTTGACGTATTTAATATTTTTAATTTTAGTTGTTAAATTTCGTTTAATTAAAAAAATATTATTTTTGAAATTAATTGAAATATTTATTTTCGAAATTAATTAAAAAATCAAAAATTAAAAAAAAAATAAAAAAATATTATTTTGGAATGGCAGCGTATTCTCACCAATTTTATGCTTATGATGCTAGGTACGGAATGGAGAGACAACCTTTTGGGCATGACGGATCGCGCTTCAATTATCCACAATACTATCCCAAGCCATTGGTTGAACAAAATTCTGGGCCATCGCTAAAGACTTTGGTGAAAACAATGACGGCTTACACATTGCGACTCCAACAACACAATAAGTGGGCTACGAAAAAGATCCCTCAGGTTCGACCATGCAGATTGTGCCATACATTCGATCATGTCACCGTTGACTGCCCAACTCTACGAGCTAGGATTGAAGCAAACGTCTATAGGACTCGAACTGGCAAAGAGATTTTGATCCTTATCCCTACAAGCCAAGATGGGGGAACCTCCGAATTTTGAAAGGGGACAAGACTTTTCGAACCAATATAATAACCGCCCAAAAACACAAACAGTGTCCCCAGAGCTCATAGAGATGGTAAAAGACATAGAGATGAACATCTTGAAGCTCTAAGAGAAAATAGATGGGTGGGAGCACGAAGAACACAACATGAAATCCAGTTTAGGAAATCTAGAAGCTCAAGTGAGTCCGATTGCGGACCACGTAAGCCAGTTGGATGTACAGTTAGAGGAGCAATCACCGTTTGAACCTGAGATGAGTGTGGAGGATATGAGTGCCATCACGCTGCAAGAGGAGGAAACACTCGAAGCTCCGGAGTATCCAACGTTTGAATTGGAGGACGATATCGAGATAGAGAAAGAAGAAATAAAGCAGATACATGTTGATCATATTCTGCCCGAACCTACAAATGATATTCCTATTTCCATCGTTTCTCCTATTGAACCTGAGCCTACGAATGATATTCCTACTTCTATCATTTCTCATATTGTAGTCGAAGCCGAGCCAAAGCCATTGCCGACATGGGTCGTGCATCAGACGATGGACGATGAGGGGACGCCTGTGCAAGATGAAGAGAACATGGTGACTACGATCCTTCCTTATGAGGTGGTGAGCAAAACAATTGTTGGCAATTTTAATAAAGAGCCACCACAAAGCCGAAAGGATCCAGTCAAGACCCAATGGAAGAGACGTGCAAAGAAGTAGGTTTTGAGAAGGAGGAGACCGATGAGCTTCCGTTCGTTGTGATGGATGAGACTATTCTTGCTAATGCCTATAAGAGGTCACCACAAAGTCGGAAGGATCCAGTTAAGCACCCAACGTCAAAACGAGTGCGAATTGAGGAGGATGAAGTCATGGGGACTCCGTGCACTTTGAGACCTCCTCCAAAACCCCCATGGAATTGAAGGGTACCACGTCGAGCCGACGACGTTAAGAAAAGGCGCTTGTTGGGAGGCAACCCAATATTTACATTATTTCTATTTTATTTTTATTTTTATTTTGCAGTTTAAGGGATAAAAAGCTTGGTTGATTTGGATGATTGGGCTATTTTTGAAAAAGATCATCATTTGAACCAAGACCCCCTCGATACTTACCCCGGTGATTTCTTTTCCCTTACTCTTCCCTAATGTTTATGTGAATTGCTTGTTCTTGTTCGCTTGAGGACAAGCTAAAGTTTAAGTTTGGGGGAGTGGGTTATTGAGGTTATTATTGAGGAAATTTGTGCTAAAAATTGATACAATTTTGAAAACTTTTGTGATAAATCCCTGGGGATTGAAAAGAAAATGATTAAAAGTACTTGCTTGAATTGCCTTGATGAATTACATTTTGGTTATAGTCTTTAGTCGTCATTTGATTTAGAGGTCAAAGGTACGCATGTTAGTGCTTTTGTGATCCATTTGTGGGGCGTCAACTCTTGATTATGGCGTTGTTGATATGTATTTGTGGTTGCCGTACTCAATATGAATTCGTGTGGGACCTTGAAGTTGGCGGTTGTGTGAAATTATCTCGTTAGTAGAAACAGAAGTCAAATAAAGTCCGGTTGGGGTATATCGGCATGGCAAAAGTAGAAAATTGAAATATCATAAAAAAAATGGGAAGAGTTGAGGTGCTGAAACAGCTTCCTATCCGTATTCATCAAGTTCAATTCGCTTACAAAATTCTAAGAGCGAAGTCCAACGAAGATGCTAGTAGCTCAACAAATTCATGCACGTGTTCAAAAGGCGCATCATATAATCAAATTCTCAAACATGGTGGAGGTGAACTCGACAAATAAAATACCAAATCAAGACGATCCTCCTATCCAGCGCCGAATCATTATCAAGACAAATCAAGAACGGTAGTGCGGAGCTGCGGGCCTCAATTGAAGAAAATATATATATATAATAAATAAATAAATAAATAAATGGGAGAGGACGAGATATTTGATCGTAACCAATAATGGATAGATTCGAACCATTGAGTAGCGAGGAGGCACCATAATACAATGACGTGACGTATATAAAAAGGGGTTGCCAAACTGGTGGGATTACTTAGGTCAATACATGAAACGCTTGCGATTTCTAGAAATATAATGGTGTCTAGAGTCCGGATAAGTTCATTTGGCCAATTTGAGTGAGTTACTTATTGTATGTTTGTCCTGTGCTTTAATCTAATGTCACTTGAAGACAAGCAAGGTTTAAGTTTGGGCATTTGATAAGCGAGAAATTTTACGGTAATTGATGGTTTAATTCCTGTGTTTTTATGTGCTTAATATTCTCATATATGTTTATTTCTCGCATATTTACTATTACGAATGGAGGAGCACCGATTGTACATTTCTTCTCTATTTTGCAGTATTTGGTGCTATATTAAGTGAATGATATTCCACAAGGAAGTTGAGAGACAAGGATCAATGAAACGACAAAGAAAACCCAAGAATCAGGATGGTAGCGTCGATGGCTCGCGTCGTAGGCGAGGATGACTCACGTTGGTGGTCGCGATGTGCGGTTTTGCATCGTTTGTGCGCACGTCGGTCGATGCCATGTCGACGCCTTACCGACGAGAAGCGTCGATTGGAGAAGCATTGGTTGACGGGAACTTTCTGTAGCGTCGATTGGAGAAGCATTGGTTGACGCCCATGTAGGTCGACGTGGGCGGGTGATGCGCGTCGATGCCTACGACTGACTTGCGTCGGTCGAGGCCGACACGGCTGAGTTATTTTAGGAAGAATCTTGGGCGGCAAGAAATAGGAATTCTATATAAACTCGACCCAAGTTCGTCAAAAACAGACATTAACACAATCCTAGGGTTCCAAGGCTTGAAGAGAGGATCCCAAATCACCCAATAAATAAGAGCGTGAAGATCCAAGACCAAGAATCCAAGATCTAAGCTTTCTTATCTCTTCCCTATCTTAGAACAATGTTTTATTTCTTTATTTTCTTGTTATTCTATGAACTCCATGAGTGAGTAGATTGTTTTACATAGTTCTAGGGATGTTGAAACCCTCGTGAAACTATGTTTAATTGATTTATGCAATATTGTCTTTCGTTCTTCATATGTGATTGCTTGTGTTATCTTGTTTACATATCATGATTGCTAAATTCATGACATGATTGCTAGATTCTTAATTTGGCTTGATCACCTAGATTAGGGATTTGGTTATCAATTGCTAGAAAGAGAACTGCTTCCCGTGTAATTGTCGTAGTCTCGATTTCTCTGAAACAACTAATGGTCTCGTATCATTATGGGTAACACAACATAGGTTGAATAAACCGAGCTTATGCGTTTATTGCATAGATTAACCTATTTGCCTTGTTATTAATGATGTTGTTGGGTTGAATCTAGAGAGCTTATTCTAGGTTATTCAATAATTAGAATCAATTAAAGAGCTTATTTTAATTGAGTATACAGTAAGGGTGAATTCGAGTAGCAGAGCTTATTGTACTTAGGGTTTTTAGTCGAATATGAAGAATGGACTATGATATTGTGGTTGGTTAGATGAGTGGAACGAGGGTGGAACCGGAACTAGGACTGGAAGCTTTATTAATTTATTTCGTTATTTAATTGATTTCTTTAGTTATTTAGTTAGTTTATCATGTCTACCCCCGTTTGTTATTTTATTTGAATACCAATAATCAGAAATTAATCCACACTCCTCGTGGGATCAACCCTTGCTTTCCACTGATACTAGTTAGTAGAGGAAAGTCGAGGACTTTATAAATATTATTTTTGACGCTTCAGCGACGAGCGGTCACACGTGCCAAGGAATAGAAAGTACTAGGGTTTTCGGAAAACCCTAGAATCTCAAGAGTCATTACAAGACAAAAAACATTATCATTAAAGATTTTTCAATCATACTAGTCCAGAAAAAAAATAAAGACTGACCAGCCACACATGCAAACAACAGGTCTGATCAAAGAAAATAAAAGTAGCTACCCTAAACCCCAGCATCCAGCTCCTCGGCAAGTTGTTCCACCACCTCCTCTTCTAGGGCGCCTGGTGAAGCTCCACCTGGTAGCTTACCCAGACCTGCGAAGGTTGGGGAAGGAGAAGAGGCAGGAAGAGCCAGGGTGAGAACCTGGTCTGGTTGAGGCTGCTCTGGTGCAGGAAAGTGAAGAAGGGAGAGGACGTGCTCGGCAAACTCAGCTGCCATAATGGTATGCAGACGTTCCCGCTCTGGAGCAAGGGTAAAAGAGGTGGGCTCAGGGGGAGTTGATGGGATTTGATGGTGCCGTCGCGTAGCGGAAAATAAAATTTTTTAAATAAAAGGAATTTTGAATCGAATTCAATTGACGACGGCCCATTTTAATTTCAATTAATTCAAACAATGCTTTAAGTTGCTTTTCAAAGAAAAATAATTCGATTTCCACAAAATCAAACGAGCATGATAATTTTCTATTTAATATATTAATCATATATATGTAACGCCCCGACTTTGATAAAACAAGTATATATTTTGTGTTTTAAATTAAAACAAAGTAGACTTGGCGTTACGTACATATCAATTTTTCTAATCAAAAGAAAATAGAGAATTTTATAAAAATTTGAGTTACGCAGCGGAGATAGTAATAAGAAAATAATATAATTTATATTAGTTTTAAATTGATAGATAAAAGTAGAATTGTCTTGAGTTTAAATCACTTTGCAATGACCCACTTTTAAAATAATATAATATATAATATAGTATAATGTAGACTTAAAGTTTAAAAATAATTTTCAGCACCTCGAAATCATAACTTCTAGGCCCCCTTTTTAAAATGGAACTTTTAGGCCTCATTTCAAAAATAAATAAATAACTCAAAAGTAGGACATAAATAAAGATATCCAAAGTATAAACTCATATCACTTAAAAACACAAGTAAGGATATCAACATTTATAAATTTTCGCCCACGCTTTATCTGCGCTACTTTGATATTTACCCTTTTGAAATATGCGAAGACAATGATAAAGAGAATTACGTGTAATTCGAACCAAAAATGCCGAACTAGAAGTCAAATCGACATAATTTAAATTATTGAAATTATACATAGTAAATCATCCACCTCCAACGTCACTCGTTGCTCGGTCTCCTCAACCTGAAATTGTTAATGATAGGGTGAGCATTCCACTAGCTCAGTAGTTACACCGACATACCATATGCAAAATTATACAAACTCAGAAATAGCACAATTAACCATAGAATTCATAATTTTAACGTAGAAGACAGTCGACTGCAGCTAAAACGCGGCGGGTTTCCCCTATAACCCTTTTCCCCGGTCATAGGCTTCCCCTATGACCCTTTTCCCCGGTCATAGGCACTTAAGGCCCCTGGTTTTAATCATTGGATATAGCACGCTGGGATAAACCCAATGACCCTTTTTCCCGGTCACGGACAACTTTTGCGGTCCACGGCTATTAATTTATAAACATAGAATTTCATGATACACATTGTACATAGATTTGAGCACATAGAATTTAACATAAGACAAGTCGGTGGTCCCTACCTCGTAATTTTAATGTAATGGATTTTGATGAATGTCATGAGTGAATGCTTAGTAAATCTTCGATTCTTTGCCTACATAACAAAAAAAAATATTCGAACGTGACTTTTGTATATATTGAACTTGGATGGTTGAAGTCGACAATAATTGGAATAAAATTTGAATTTAATTGACAACCATCATCATCAATTCGGAAATTAAGGGTTAACTGGCGGAATAAAACAAAATTAAGGTGTAGATATAGAATTACCTTTAAATGGTGGAGTAAAGTTGGTTGAAATGAAGTTTCATAAGTTTGAGGAGCTGAATTTGGAACTCAATCGAATGATTTGAATACTTTTGGGGTCAATTGAAAAGGGTGGCAAAKATTCTGGGGTCAATCTGTAATATCTTGGAAAAGGATTTATAAGTTGGGTCTCAGCCCTAATCCCTTCAAGCCCGTCTCTTTTTCCCCTCATCCTTCCTTTCTCCCGAAAATCAGAAAATGGCAACAGCAATCGGCCACGGCAGTCGGCGCACGGCAGCAATCGGCGGAGGCAGGCGAAGTGGCCGACCATTCGGACGGCGGCGTGGGTGTCTGGCAGCAACCGAGGAGGCTGCGCCCCTCTCCCCTTTTTTTTTTCGGAATCAACGGTGTTCCGGCGTTGGCAACGGCGGAGGCGACGGCTTTCTCCGCCTTCTCCGAAAATCGATGGCGACTGGTGACGAGGAACGGCGGCGATAAAACGCAGCCCCGGTGGTGACGACGTTTGGCGGCTAATGGCAGGGTTAGCGGCGGCATCCTCCGACAGACGGGTGATGGACGGGGCGAAACCCACCCCTCCTTTGACTTCGACTGGACAGCCCCTTTCCGGCAAAGTCACGCGGCGATGGCGGCGGAAGTTAGAGCGGCGGCGGAAGGAAACGGCGGTAGATTCTCCTTCAATCGATGGCGGCGGCGGCTGAGGCGATGACCTCTGGCTCTGCGGTGTCTCAGCATCTTTGTCGATGGGCGATGACTCGTGATGGCAAGGGCTCCATCGGCTGGGCTCGGTGGCGTGGCGGCGTAGTTGCGGTTCTGGCGACGTGAATTTCCGGCGTTCATAATGAAATTGCGGGATGCCTGGGGTGTAGACGGTCTAGGTCGACGTGGGTTTCAGTCGGTCGGGTTTGCCTGCGATGGAGTCGGGCTTTGGGTTCGAGAAACGCTTCGGCCCTTGGGTTCACGAAAGCTCGTCGTGGCAGAGTCGGGGTTCCGGGTGGTGGTTGTTCGGGCCTGGAGACCTTCGGGAAAAACATGGTGGTGATGGAAATTCGGCTGAGGTTTTTGGGTTGGGTTGGAGTTGATGGTTTTGTGATGTTGTGGTCGGCAGTGGTGGTTTTGGCCGGAAACAGGCTGTGGTTTTGCCCGGGTTGATGGCGATGGTGGTTGTGTTGGGTATTGAAATGGTGGCAGCTCAAGAGACTGGGAAACATGGTGGTGGCCTCGGTGGATGGCGGCGTTCGGTTCTCCGGCTGGTTTTGCATCTGGCGGCGGCCTAGCGGCGACGACGGGGTGACTCGGGTTTGTCGGCTGAGAGCTATGGCTGTTCGGGTTTGAGAAAGGCGACGACTTGGCCTGACTAGGCCGATGCTCTGTGTTCGTACGGCCGTGAACCTGGTTGAACAGGGCTCCAGTTGGGCTGTGGTGGATATTCGTCGTAGGAAAGTCGGGCCGTAGGTTTGGACAGGTGTCCGATTCGGGGCTGGCGTTTGGTATTGGCTGTGGTTTAGCTATGGTTGAGTTGGATGGTGGCGGTGTACAAGCACCTCGGCGGCAGGCGTGGAGGCGGTGGAAATTTGGTGGGTTTGTGATGGTGGCTTGTGGCAGCGTAGTCGGAAAGACTCCTGATGTTTTGATGTAGCATCTACGGCCTTTGGGTCGAGTCGTCGTGGCGGTTCGGTTTTTCGGCAGCGGCTCTGACAATGGCAAACGGTTGGTGACTGGAAAAATGGCGGCCGTTCTTGTAAGGTGGTGGTGTCGGTTTTGAAAGGGTTGCGATGGTAAAGAAGTTTTTTTTGAAATACTTTAGGAAGATTTGTTTGTAATTGTTTACTGTCGTGTGTGCATGTGCGCAGGGAATGAATTTTGAGTATTATGTGTAAAATGTAAAAGAGTGATTAAAAAGGTATAATAGTAATTAGTGATAAATCATAGATTAAGAACGGGTGTTATGTTGCTTGATATTAGGGAGTGATTTGAGGGCATTGAGGGCTTATGGTGACGTGACTAAGGCAAAAGAAACATATTATTTGCTAATAATGGACAAATTGAATGGATAATGATCAAGAGGATGAATGTGGACGAATTGAACGGTAAAAGAACGATGTATGGAATTTGGACTCTAGTATGACCTTTAAATTTGTATTTGCAAAAATCAATGGGCCAAGATTAGAGAAAAATAATTTAACAATAATTTAATGATCTTTGGCCCAATAAAGAAAATAAAAGAAAATAATCTAGATTTTGGAAATGGGATATTTGGACTATTTAAAAATAGGTTTGATTAAAATATATGGAAAAAGACTCAACATGATTTAAGTCTTAAAATCTATTCAAATATATAAAATAAAAATGACTTGAAATGTAATGTAGATATAAGATAAATATAATAATATTAAAAAATAAAATTTGATATAGTCACCTAAATTTTATATCACAATTCCTTTGAAAGAAAAGATTTAATTACAGTTCTTTTAAAAGAAAAAGATTTTGGTTAAATGGGAGTTAAGAGATTTGAAATTGAAGTATTTTGAGTTGTGGCAAAGTAAACAAATAAATAAATAAATTTAAATCCTAAATTATTAAGTCAATTAAAATGGAAATAAGTTTTGGGGTGTTACAATATATAACAATTATATATATACTAATATATTAATCATATGTATATATAGTAATTATATATATATATCAACAATATATATATATATATATATATATATTATACACTACATGCATGCATACACCACACATATATATATACATATACAGTACGCATGCATATGTCACAAACACTTTATATAACATATATATATACATTATAGTATGCATGCTAATTTTAATATATATATATATATATATATATACATATCACACTAAGCACACACACATATATATGTTATACACAACACACTAATACACATATATATAAATCTTCCAAGATCAGCATTCGTCACCTCACGGCGCGGCGAAGGGGGCGGCGTTCGGAACGGCACCGTTGCGGCAGACACTCCGGCGACGAACGAGCAGCAAGAGAGGTTGGCGGCAGCGTTCTGAACGGCACGGCGAGTCGGCTGGTACTTCGGCGACGAAGGAGACAACAGGAGAGGCGCTGTCGGGGAGCGGCGAAGCGGTTCCGGTGCGGGGACGTCTGTGACGCAGTCGGGTGCGACCGCGAAGGCGCGACGACAGTGGCGGTGCTCCGGCGACGGGCAGCAGGCTCACTCAGAGGGCAGTCCGCGGCAGGCACTCCGGTGACACCGGCTCGACAGCAGCAGGAAACGGCAATCCTCGGTGGCGGAGAATGTAGCAGGTCGCTTGCCGGGAGCGACTTGGAACTCTGGCGCGGGGCTAGCGGTAGCGAAGGCCGTGAGGGGACGTCGGTGGATCCGGCGGCTGTGCTGCGGCAATGACGTGACGTCGGCGATCGGCGAATTGGTGTCCACATACCGTAATGTCCCGACGTCCTTACGACAGAGCACTAGATCCGACGAGGGATTGAAAACGACGAAAGGATAAACGAGGACCGAACGTATCGGTGCGACGGCGGCGGCGGCAAGCGACGGCGGCTGGAGGTGGACGGCTGGGTTTTTGAAGCTAGGGTTCTTCAAAACCTTTTTCCGAAAAAAAATTCGTCTGTCTATTCCCCCGGTTGGCTTCTTCTTTTTATTTTTTTTTATTAAATCACATAAGCCCAACTCAAATGGGCTTGTTATTATTTTTTTTTTATTTAAAACAAGCCCAATCCCAAGTCTAAATGGGTTTGTGGGCTGGCCCAAAATAAAAACAAAACCAAAACCTTTTTTAATTTAAAATAGTACCGGCCCAATAACTTTAAAGGGGCTTATTGGGCCGACCCAATTTTAAAACAAATAGCCCATTGGAATTAAATCATTTCTCACAAACGATACCTCCGAAAAATATAACAATTATATTTTCGCGTCCAGAATAACTTTCTCGTATTCTTCTCAATTCATAATCACAATTACGAACTTTAGATTCAATCATATTGACATCTAACTTTGCTAAAATTAACAATTAATTTCTAACTATCGTTTTCAATAATCAGGAAACACGTGGTGTGACCCTCAATGGTTCAGGTGTAAGCTAGCCGTGGGTTCACAATACATTGTGATTCGAACAACACATTGTTCTTATATGAACTCGTCCCTTAGAGTCTCTGATTAAATAAAACTCATTTTACTTAATCACTGGTCAAACCAGAACCCAACGAATTATGAGAGGCGCCTAGTAACAACGCATCACAATTCTCTAGATACAAATGAAGTACCTGCAAGAACCTTGTGATATAGCTTATATGTACAGTACGATCCTTTCGCGATCTATGTCCCGATTGAACAAGAGGTATTGGTTCATCGAGACCTCTTTCTAGTTCAATAACTGTGTGTACGTTCTAGGTTCAAGATAATCCGTTCGTGTGTGACTTAGAGAAACACATTTCTCTAAACACCCCACTATCAACTCTGGCCAGAGACTCCGAGGATTTATCAACCATCAGAACACACAGGACATCCATGACTTATCATGCATCCGAATCCCCTACTACCATGCACAGACTTCCCACTAGATTCCCGACTATGTGAACGTTGTTGCAGTATACCTGTACTGCATCGTCCGCACTTGGAAATACACCCAACTCTTGGATGAACTTCCTTATCCAAGAAGCCTCCTTTGCTGCATCACATGCTGCAATATACTCAGCTTCGGTGAAAGAATCAGCCGTCGTGCCTTGCTTGGAACACTTCCAACACACGGCGCCACCGTTGAGTTTAAAAATAAATCCTGAATTTGACCTTGAGTCATCCACATCCGACTGGAAACTAGAATCYGTGAAGCCTTCTATTTTCAGCTCGGCATCTCCATAGAGTAAGAACAGATCTCTAGTTCTTCGTAAGAACTTGAGAATGTCCTTCACTGCCTTCCAATGGGCAGGTCCAGGGTTAGACTGATATCTGCTTGTGACACTCACCGCAAACGCAATATCAGGTCTCGTACATAGCATGCCATACATTATGCTACCAATAGCAGATGCATATGGTGTCCTATTCATCTCATCGATTTCCGCTTGCGTCTGAGGACACATAGATTTCGATAGACGAATCCTGTGGGACATTGGCAAGGAACCACTCTTGGATTCTTCCATGTGAAAACGTTTCAACACGGTGTCTATGTACAAGGATTGGGATAAGCCAAGCAATTTCCTCGATCTATCTCTATAGATTCGTACTCCCAATACGTAGGATGCTTCGCCCAAATCCTTCATTGAGAAACGTGTGGATAACCATGCTTTGGTCGATTGCAACATCCCTACATCATTCCCAATGAGTAGTATGTCATCAACGTAAAGCACTAGAAAGGTCACTGGGCTCCCACTAACCTTCTTGTAAACACAAGGTTCCTCCGGGTTCTTTACAAAATCAAACTCTTTGATAACTGTGTCGAACCGGATATTCCAACTTCGGGATGCTTGTTTCAATCCATAAATGGATCTCTGGAGCTTGCAAACCTTTTGCTCCTCTCCAGTGGATATGAAGCCTTCCGGCTGCRCCATATAGATTTCTTCCTCAATGTTACCATTAAGGAAGGCGGTCTTCACATCCATTTGCCATATCTCGTAGTCATAATACGCAGAAATGGCCAGCAAAATCCTRATGGACTTAAGCATCGCGACTGGTGAAAAAGTTTCCTCATAATCAACGCCTTGCTTCTGAGTATACCCTTTTGCAACCAGTTTAGCTTTATAGGTCGCTACCTTTCCATCAACTCCATTTTTTCTTTTGTAGATCCACTTGCAGCCTATGGGAACAATTCCCTCGGGTGGATCTACCAAGGTCCATACCTTGTTGGAGTACATGGAGCCCATTTCGGATTTCATGGCTTCCAGCCAATGTCCCTGGTCTGTATCAGATACAGCTTCGATGTAGGTTCTAGGATCGAATCTTTGATCAACCTCATCTACTAGGAATAATCTATCGGGTACTTTCCGAACTCTTTCGGATCGTCGCACCGATGGTTCAGGAGGTATATCAGTGGTTTGTTGACTTTGTTCATTCTCATGTGCTTGAACTTCGGTTTGTGGTTCTCGAACTTCTTCAGGTTCTACCATGCTGCCTTTTCTATCCAATAGAAATTCCTTCTCAATGAAAGTGGCATTTCTTGAAACAAACACTTTTGCTTCAGAAACAAAGTAGAATTCGTATCCCATTGAATCTTAGGGATACCCAACAAAATAGCACAAATCGGATCGACTATCCAATTTATCTCCCATCAACCGCTTCACATAAGCGGGGCAACCCCATATCTTAATATGTTTGAAACTGGGTTTTCGGGAATGCCAAAGTTCATATGGAGTGGAGTTAACTGATTTGGTGTTAACCCTATTCATCAAATATACGGCAGTCAGGAGTGCATGACCCCATAAGTATGCCGGCAGTTCAGTGAATCCCATCATAGATCGAACCATATCCAACAAAGTTCGATTCCGACGCTCGGAAACTCCGTTCAATTGAGGAGTTCCAGGAGGAGTCCACTGAGAGAGAATCCCATTCTCTTTTAAATAGTCTATAAACTCGGCACTCAAGTGTTCTCCACCACGATCAGATCGTAGTTTCTTAATACGTCGCCCGAGTTGGTTTTCTACTTAGTGTCTAAAATCTTTGAACCTTTCAAAAGTTTCAGACTTGTACTTCATTAAGTACACAAACCCGTACCTAGAGTAATCGTCGGTAAAGGTGACGAAGTAGCTATAACCACCCCTAGCACTAACACTTAGTGGGCCACAAACGTCTGTATGGATCAAATCTAATAGACCTTCAGCACGTTCYATGTGTCCCTTATAAGGCGACTTGGTCATCTTTCCTTTAAGACAAGACTCGCAAGTTCCAAGTGACTTCACATCCTCCAAGCAGAACAATCCATCACGAGCGAACTCGTTCATCCTTCTGATTTCTATGGTATAGCGTACAACATTAATCCTTAAGACCCAGACCTCACCGTGACTTCACTAGAGGACAGGCTATGTTGTGACCTGTCTCTGTGTCTCTTTGGAGGCCAATCAAAAGGGGCAACATTCACATAGTCGGGAATCTAGTGGGAAGTCTGTGCATGGTAGTAGGGGATTCGGACGCATGATAAGTCACAGACGTCCCCGCACCGGAACCGCTTCGCCGCTCCCCGACAGCACCTCTCCTGTTATCTCCTTCGTCGCCGAAGTACCAGCCGACTCGCCGTGCCGTTCAGAACGCTGCCGCCAGCCTCTCTTGCTGCTCGTTCGTCGCCGGAGTGTCTGCCGCAACGGTGCCGTTCCGAACGCCGCCCCCTTCGCCGCGCCGTGAGGTGACGAATGCTGATCTTGGAAGATTTATATATATGTGTATTAGTGTGCTGTGTATAACATATATATGTGTGTGTGCTTAGTGTGATATGTAATATATATAGTAGATTTCTATGGTATAGCGTACAACATTAATCCTTAAGACCCAGACCTCACCGTGACTTCACTAGAGGACAGGCTATGTTGTGACCTGTCTCTGTGTCTCTTTGGAGGCCAATCAAAAGGGGCAACATTCACATAGTCGGGAATCTAGTGGGAAGTCTGTGCATGGTAGTAGGGGATTCGGACGCATGATAAGTCACAGACGTCCCCGCACCGGAACCGCTTCGCCGCTCCCCGACAGCACCTCTCCTGTTATCTCCTTCGTCGCCGAAGTACCAGCCGACTCGCCGTGCCGTTCAGAACGCTGCCGCCAGCCTCTCTTGCTGCTCGTTCGTCGCCGGAGTGTCTGCCGCAACGGTGCCGTTCCGAAACGCCGCCCCTTCGCCGCGCCGTGAGGTGACGAATGCTGATCTTGGAAGATTTATATATATGTGTATTAGTGTGCTGTGTATAACATATATATGTGTGTGTGCTTAGTGTGATATGTAATATATATAGTA
>BMAC01000064.1:210372-243507 GCA_014905375.1 Phtheirospermum japonicum | reverse complement strand
ATCTAGAAATACGAAAAACGGCCTACCCGACTCCTAAAGGAACAAAAAGCAAGAGAAAAACACGCAACGTGAAACAAATACGAAAATGAAAATATGTACAAAAAGATGCAAATCAACCACCCCACACTTAGAACGGTTGCTTGTCCTCAAGCAAAACTAATCGTATATTTACAAAACTACCCCCGACCAACCCTAGGCTAATGCACAAAAATAGTTCGAGACGTCGTACGCTACGTTGTTCGTTAGCTTCGGCTAAAAGGATGACAATGTGATTTGCTAAGGTAATTTAGATCGACTTCCGAAACCTAAAAGGAATTAAACGATCCAACAAGTCGGTCTCCCCGTCCTTGCCCCGGCTAAGGTCTATCCACGTTCGAACCGTTAATCGACTCCCGACTAGCCAAGATCATCAACACCTCTCTTTACAAAAAGTATACTAAAAATCGAAACAAATGGAAAAACGTGCTATACAACAACTTCAAGGATTTATAACGTATCCTTGTTTATTCAACTTTTTCCGTATTCTTTTTTTTTTCTTTTTCTTTTTCTCTCTCTTTTCTTTTATGTACCGTAGACTTGAGGTACTTGCATAATAATGTTAAAATACGAGGCTATCAAATGACTCCGATCATTCGTTGCTACTAGCAACTTTTGAATTTTTCGATCGAGCACGCGGAGCAATTGATGACTCCAAATTACAACAAAAACCTATAGAGAGTGTTTAATGACGAGGGCTAGTCGAGGCACTAGTTCCAAACGAGCACAAGGATAGCACGAAGCTAAAAACCGATCGGGGATTCCAACAAGTTAAACCACCTAAATCCACTAAATTCGATCGACAATCTAAACATCTTAACAAATCATAAAAACCGTGTCACTTCGCCAAGGGTCCAAACAACAATATCACACACTTTTCTCAAACTAATTCCCGACAACGAACTTGGCACAGGCAACGACGACACGAGCCCGGAAATAGGGGCGTTTTCTTTACCCTACAACTTTTTACCGCTTTATTAGCTTAATTACGCAATGAGGACATTGCTAGGTTTTAAGTGTGGGGTGGTTAGAATCGTCCTAGGTTTTTTCATTTCGTCGTGTGCTTGTTTGTTTTAGTTTGAGAAACGTGTATGATATTGTTGTTTGGACCCTTGGCGAAGTGACGCGGTTTTTATGATTTGTTAAGATATTTAGATTGTCGATCGAATTTAGTGGATTTAGGTGGTTTAACTTGTTGGGATTCCCGATCGGTTTTAGGCTTCGTTCTATCCTTGTGCTCGTTTGGAACTAGTGCCTCGACTAGCCCTCGTCATTAAACACTCTCTATAGGTTTTTGTTGTAATTTGGAGTCATCAATTGCTCCACGTGCTCGATCGAAAAAAAAGGTGGTTGTGGTTTGTGGTTGTCGGGCTTCAGGTTTAACTCGGCAGTCGGTGATTGATGACGATTTTTTCGACGTGTCAGGTTACGTCTTGAATGTCCGGGTTGTTGGCGACGATAGGTGATTGGGGTATTTGGCTGGGAATCGCCGGGATGTTGGCGATTTATTGATTTGACAGTGGTTAATTGTTGGAATCGGCTAGGGAAAAAAATTTGAACAAAGTTCCACACACAAGATGTTTACCTGTTGATTTCGGCCATGTATAGAAATGCTGAAAATGAGCAGAAAGGTGGAAAGGGCTGCAGGTTTGCAACGAAAGTTAGGGCTGTAGAAAAGAAATGGAATTTGGTTTATAAACCAAACATGAACTTATTTTTGGAAGGTTAGGGCTGTTTGTTTAGTGAACTTGGGCTAGTCAATGGGCTCGTTTTCAAGTCCAAAATAAATAATCGACCCAATAAACGACTTAAGTTTTAGAACAAATGATTCCGCTGACAACCCAATAGTACTTTAAATTTATTTATAATAACTATAATATAAATAAATTATAATAATTTTAGAAATTGAAATTATTTTAAAACTAAAATCTATTAATTTGATTATAACAAGATYTTAAAATAATTTAAGATAATTTACATAGATACAACTACAATATAATAGTCTTTAAAATATAATTAACAATCGCACTAGAAGTTCTATTATATAGAAATTCTTAAATCAATTAAATAAATCATGGTAGTTTTTTTAAAAGTCGAAATATATATATATAATTTATTTGGTAGCCGAATTATTAATTCGACTAAATAGAATTCGTAGATATTTAAAATTAAAATTAGAAGTTCGTTTATTGTGACGAGCTTGGGACTAGAATTATATTTTTAATGCATGATGATAAATAAATAATTAAATAAATATGCATTGGATGTATGGATGTTACAGTTCGGGAGCCAGATAATAATCTTTGAGGGACAAGGGGTTTGAAACCACAATATTTAATATTGATACCTAGCCCCAACCACTCCACCACATGGTCGTGATGTTATATTTTATAAACAAAGAAATAAACTCAAAATTAAGTTTAATCTTTCTTTTAACCCTACATAATTTACCAGAAATTTGTTTTTTTTAAGCTTAATGTGAAAGTTAATACTTCTCATAAATATAAAATAAATTCTAAATAACTATTTAATAAATAAAAAAGCAAAAAAAAAATTTAAACAATAATATAAAATGTTATAATATAATACTAAATAAATCCCAAAACTTAAATTAAGAAGAAAAGAAATATATACCAAACAACATTTTAAATTTATATATTAATAAGATAAAATTGTAAAATAAAAAACTTAAAAATATTCTAGAATAATAATATAAGTCATCAAATATTATAAAGCAAGGTAAATAAATATTTAATCATAAATAATTGATTGATATATTTAAAAATAAAGAATATAATTGAAATATTGTAAAATAAATATCAAAATAAATTAGATAAGAATATAATAAAGTATGATTAACTTCTAAAAAAGTATTTCATACACAAAAAAAGGTGTCCACAAAAAGAGATTTGGGTAAAGAGATTAATTGAGAACTTTTGTAGACAAATACAAAATATTATAATACGATAATAAATAAATTTCAAAACTTGAAATCAGAAAAAGAAACAATAATCTATTCATTAATTTATAAACTTATTTAATTAATTTTAAAAATAATAAACTTAAGAAATATTATATAATAATAATATAGTCGTTAAAAACTATACAGTTAGTTAAATAAACATAGACAGATAAATATTTAATGATGAATAATAAGTTGAATGATATGTACATAAAAAAAATGTAGTGATACCAAATGTCATCACCAATTATAATCAAATTGTTATTGAAAAAGTCACATCCTTAATCTTGATGTGAATGAAAAATTCACTAAATAAGACTTTAGTCTCAAAATAATGTGGTCACTGTTTTTCTTTACGCAATGACAAGATATGGTATTGTCATGAAAAGAAACTTATCGTGACACTGGATGTCGTCACCATTTATTACTGGTTTGTCGCTGAAAGGTTCTCTCCTACCCATTTATATATATATATATATATATATATATATATATATATATATATATATATATATATAATATATATATATACTAGTGTGAAAGCCCGCGAAAATCGCGGGCAAATCTAATAAATACAAAAAGGAAAAGAAAAGCTTAAAATTGATAAAATAAAAAAAAAGAATTTTTTAACAAATTAAGATTGTAAATTATTAATATCAAATATATAATATATATATATATATATATATATATATATATATATATATATATATATATATATATATATATATATACATATATCGAAAAAACTTATTTGTAATCTACATTAGTTTTCTTATTGAAATAGTATCATTTCCTCGCAACAAGAAAGTCAATTGATCTTTGTTTATTAATTGAGTTTCTTTCCAGTCCCATTTCGTTTTGATTTAAACAATTTATATGTATCTCATACCTCAATTATCAGTCAGTATTTAGAGCCTCGTAAGATTAGATAAAACCCTATTAGAGTTCTATGTGGGTGCAAAAAGCTTCGTTTTGTGGCTTTTTATATATGTTAATTTAATTTACATGAACGCGGATTTACCATTTTCCACAAGTCAGAGTCGTTTAGTGAGTGAGTTCTCCAAGTATGGGCAGATAGCTGAAGGTAGATTTTGGTACCCTTACTTATTCCAGTTTACAATTTCAATTATGGTACTATATATTTTTCTTAATTATTTATTATAAATGTCCACTGGCAGTAAAACTTGTGAAGGATGAAGCTAGAAAGAAGTCAAAAAGGATATGCATTCATCCAATACACTTCACAAGAGGAGGCGGTGCTTGCTTTAGAGAGCATGGATCATCTGGTTAGTTAGTTAGTTTGTTAGTTATAAAACCCAATTATAATGTGTAAAAAAAGAGTTTTGAAGTTGTTTATTTTATTCTCAGCTGCTTGATGGCAAACGACTATTTGTTGAAATTGCGAAGCCTCGGAATAATGATTTTGATGGTTATCCAAGAACCTTAGGTCTTCCTCAAGAACAATTGGCTATGCCGACCGAAGATGATGATGTTGATGACTAACATAGATCATTTTTGTTGTGCAATTTCCAAAGGAACCACTATAATGATCTGGTTGCGAATCGAGAGTGATGGTGATTGAATTTTTTTTATATAAATGTGCTTGGGATTCAGTATTGTTGATCGATCTTTAGTTTAGGCCACAGGGGCTTAGTTTGGACTTTGGATATAGAGACGGGTGAGAACACGATATATGTTTGAGTACCAAAACCAAGAATCGGAACTTGGGTTTGTTTCTGCAAGTGGCAGATTGGTTGAGCTTTTTGCAAATAAATAATATCCATTTTAACCACAAATATTAAATAAGAGGAACAATTTCACTTTAACAATGGAAAAAGCTGGAGTACAGTCTTCTTGGTTGTAAAATAGGAAGAGCAAGGCCTGTTTAAGCACCAGCCTTTTATTCATCACTGGTCTGGATATAGCCAAAATTCCTGTGGACATCTCCAAGTCTGGGCAAATGGAGCATAAATGTAATGTAAGGAGCCTTTCAAAACTTTGCATCTGCTGGCATTCACCTTCAAGACTTTGAGAACCAACAACAACAAATTTAGAATTTTACATTATCACACATCATTATAATATATTTATATATGTGTATACACTAATATATACTACACACTGATATGTTAATAAATATAAATTATTATGAATACGCATCTATTGTGTATGGTAGACCATCAGTGGAGGATTCTTAGCATTGCGCCATTCGACGAAATCATACTCGCTACTCTCCTCAAGAAAACTGACCATATTACTAATTTTCCAAAAACAATTACACATAAACAGCAAAAGTATGAAAACCTAGAAAATCACAACTGACTTCCAAAAAAGAAACTCTTATAAATAAATTCACCCCATAACTCGAGCTTTCTTATTTGTCCAGTTGCCTGGTGGGTGAAGCTGGTTTATTGAATTTGGCAAATGGAATGAAAACTTTGGGAGGGGGACTGAAATGGACTTTATTGACCGTGGATTTGATAATTTGTGCATACCCTTTTCACTTTAGCGGCTAATTAGTAATTATGAAATGGCGTTAGCATGTTTATTGACCCGAATAATGAACAATTCCGGGTTGCTTTTTGACTGGAATTGCGAACAATCGGGTTGCTGATCTTTTAAATTATAGATATCCGCATGTTTATTTTCTTTTTTCTTAAACTTAAATAGTTCTGCTTTTCAGTATGGAATATGATTGAATTACAAAACTACGAATTTTTTTAGCAGGTGCAATTCATAAGACGAAATAAACATCAAGGGAATATTGGTATACTTGAAAGATATTTATAGACATACATATATGTATTTTGAACCTAAAGGTATATTTTGTAGATGAGAAATGCATTCCATTATTATAAAGATGTGATATTTTTTTTTAAAGCATTTCAAAAGAATAATGACCACCGCATCTAAATCACTTAGTTTTCTTCCCACCAAGTAGTACTATTATCCAGGACCTCAAATAAATTAAGCAAATTCGTCGTGTCTATTAATCAGCAAGTACATAAGAAAATGTGAAAAAATAACATGGACTCTGACAAACAAACAAAAGACTTGAAAAGCATGTAGATCAGCTTCTTCTTCTTCTTCAACTTGCTTTCACCTCAGTTGTTGATGCAGCATTTGCAGTCTCTTGCGTAATCATCGATAGCGAACCCAAATAAGTTGCGATTATATGTAACAATGCTCTTATTTCCAAAAAGTATTTTACTGTATGTAAGTGTTCAAAAAAACATTAGGCGCTATGTTTAGCGTTTGGGCATGGTTAGACAAAGTATAGATAGTATTCGGTATGACCTAATAGAAAGAATAACCTAGACGGCCAAGGACTATATGAGAATTCTTATAACGGTGCAAAATATATAAATTTGTCAAATGCTACACATAAAATAGGTTTATTTGCCCACAGCTCTTGACTTTGACAGCCAGATCCAGCTCATTTGACATATCTTTGTGTTGGGATTGTCTTGTAATAAAAGGAAGAGTATGTTTATTTTGAACAAACAAAAAGGGGGCATATGTTTAGCAAAATGCTGTGACATAATCTGGACCATATCAGTAACTAACTAAAAATAATAATAATAAGAGTCACGTGAAATCAAAAGCCCCCACAGAACAAAAACAAAATTAAAAACAAAAACAAAACAATTCAACCACATTTATTTCACACAAAAATAATCTTAAGAAAAAATCTAAAATGAATTTTTTCTTACGATTTCTGCACCCGGAATTTTCTTCTCCCCAGAAGATTTTGGTTCATCAGCCGGTGTAGACGACACTTTAACTTCCTCCACCTTAAGGACCCCCTCTGCACATAAAAAACAGAATAAGAAATCATTGATACTGTGGAAACCAAGGTGAATGTCTTCGGCAAAGACTGTAACTTATTTTTGTAGATCATACGATTACATACGATTAATCATGGTTAAACACATGTCTGTTTAGTCGACAAAGACTGTAACTTATTTAGATGAAAATACCCTTCTTCAACCAAACGCGCGCAACMYGGTTCGATTCTTTAGTCTCTGGTCATCGAATTTAGATGAAAAAACCCTTCTTCAACCAAACGCGCGTAACTACATGCAGATAGAACACTGACAAAAGTTACATYATCATTTTGTTAAATCGAGAAATGTAAAAAATAGAATGCAGAATTCCTCCAAATCCATATTAGAGATTTTTATCCAAACATATCTAAATAAGACAAATAATTTCTAAATGTCTAAATGAATTTCTATCTGACTCGGCCCAAACATAATACAGATACACATTCAGTCAAAGAGAAAATGTCTACATGAATTACTACCCGACACAACTCAAGTAAGACCCATAATTTCTAAAAATTGCACAACCCCAAATATATATATTTTTGTTAAAAATCCATTTTCTCAAAAAACTCACACAAAGCTCACACTCCTCATATTACAATTGTGGTTAGAGTGATTTCATATATGGATTTTCGATGGCAAAGCAGCTCTGACCCACTCTCAGTTTTCCCGAAATGTGCCAATTATCGTCGACTTTAATTCATTTCCAAAAAATTAGCTACTCTAGATTATATAAAAAAAGAAGATTACATACAATATAATAATTGAAGAATGTTTTAAAGTGGTTTTCTTAAATTTTAACTATTTGAATTCTTAGTATAGTATTGTTATATACATGATAGAAAAAAAAGATGAAGGGGGCAGAAAGTCAAACAAAAAACAAAACAACATCGATCTATATATTTTTTTGAAATCTACACTTATACACACGAATTAAAAAATATTAATCTAATGAAAAAAAGAGAGACGAAATTGCAAAGACTTAAGATGTGAATTCAGAAAAATAACCAATTATTTTGTATTAATAATCAGATTGTGTTAAAATGTAAAAATAAAAAATAAAGAAAATTGATTTATATATAAGAACACCATTTTGTGAAATCTACAGCTTTTTAAGAATTAAAAAAATGAATATAACATACACACACGAAGAAAAGACCAAGAACACCATATATATATGCATCAGATTTTCGCTCTAAGCGTCGCATGGTTGTTTGCTCAAGATCAAATCAAGTTGATATTCTAACACACTGTAATCACAATTTTGAACTTCCTATAAGAACGATTTTGCCTAACACAGTGCAGAGCAACACCTTATTAGAGTAGGTAATAAAGGAGGCAAATTGATATAAGTGATTAGGATGGGGCCTGTTGTAAGATACATTGAAAGATATGCCCTCCATAAATTTTCTTCGCAATTTCAATTTTATTTTTCACAATATCAAGTTTTCAAAGTTTGATAAATAATTGCAAATCAGCCATAAGCAAAGTTCTAATTAACCAAGATAAGATCAGGTTAAATTAAATCTACTTATTTCAGAACCAAGACAAAATATATATCATCTCATTGTATAGTAATTTAAAAATAGTGTGCCAATAATTTTATCCTTTTACCACATTGAAATTCTTACATTTAACCACCACCAAGATTATTCAAAAAAACACTCAGAGATACTATTCCAGAAAAAATGCCAACTCAATGTTCTTACATATGCCACATATAATAAATGATGCTGAAAAAGTAATAACCTGAGGTTTCTTTTAACTTTGGTCTAGCCCTTTCCAAGATATCCATATTTCCAAGTCTTAGAGGCTTTGGTTGCAGCAAGTGTCCCGAAGCAAGACCCTCCTCAGATGAGAAACTTTGGGAAAATTCTTGAGGCTTGACTATATTCCACCCAATATTTTTTCACCCCAACATCAGATTGTGATATAAAATATGATTTCTATTTTCCAGAAATAGAAAAACAAAAATATAAATGTATTTCTATATTTATTATTAAACCCATATCTGTTTTTCATCAAGAAAAAACTGTGTTGAAAAAAAAAGCAGTTTATATACATAACTTCTGAAAGATACGAATCGAATCCGAAAGCAGATTATCTGAACTAAACCAACATAATTTTGACTTCTTCGAGACCAACAAAAATAAGCCCGAGAATTCCAGAAAAAAGTTAAGAAAAATCTGAAAGATCTATGAAATGTAAATGAATAATTGTCCGGAGTCCAAAAGCATTCATCTTTAATATGAAAAAAGAGAGAGAGAGAGAGAGAGAGAGTGTGTGGACAAACTCTTGGAATTTTTGCAGATCATTCGATTATTTCTAGTGACCGACTGCACTAGCACTTGTTGAATTGGTCTTCAAGGGCACAATCGTGAAGAAATAATCCGATTCACCCGCTGGTTGGATTGAATGAAGGAAGGTACCCCAGGAAGGTACTGAACAATAATTAAAAAAAGAAATCTTTAAACTCATAACTATACAAAAAAAAAAATCGAATGTTTGCTTATCTGCTGTTTGGGCCTTTGTTCATTTCGCCTTGTTTAATGCAAATTTTTAATCGTGTGGACAAAAAGAAATACTTCCTCAACGCACCAATTCACAGTTCTCAATCGTGTGGATAATCCAAGAAAGAAAATGTACGAATCCTATCCCGATTTTGAAGAGATGATTTTTCAGTTTCTTGCAGATGAGAGGACGGCGAAAAACCCTACTTTTCTAAGCACATGGTTAAATGAAAGAAAAATAAACTCATAAAAAAAATGCAACAGCCTTTTAATTCATAATTGGAAGAATTCCAGAACTGAAATAATAAACAAAAAGTATTAGTTGTTAAATTCATATCCATACCCATAAAACAAAAACGCTCCGTTCATGTCGATATGAATCAAAAACTGAACACCAAAAAAATAAATAAAAAATCATATTTTGAGATTACTGCAAAATCTGGAGGAAAAAGAAAAAATAAAAATCTCCCAGAAAAAAATTTACAGGGGTTTGACGTTTTCGAGATTTGTGTTTTTTCGAAAAAATATAATTTATCTGACAAAGTGGCTGGCGTTTTCGAGAGAAAAAATTTAGAAGAAAAAAGAAAAAGAAGGATTTTCGTGAGAAAGCAGTACCGTTAAAAAATGGTGGGYTGCAGTCTTAACCAAAAAAAAAAAAAAGTTCTTATTTATAGGGGGTCAAAATTTTGGCCTCATCCCAAAATAGATCCCCTATTAACCACACGACGACACGTCATTTTTGGGAGAATCTGATTGGTACACCTCAGCCTTAAAACGCTCTCACGCCGACAAATCATCATTAATAGTTAACAGTATTAACAAAATGGAGGATATATATATATAGAGAGAGAGAGGGGATTAGTTTCAAATGAGAATCATGTCCTTATATGTGAACAAGGGTCAATTATGGGCCTTAGATCCAATTAAATGGATGGATCAGATTTTTCGTGTATTTCCTTATTTGATTAAAAGCATTAAAATTGTATAATAACAGCACTACTGGTGTATATAACTAAAATATCAATAAAGTACTGTGATTGTATAATAAAAGCACTACTGGTATATAATAAAAGCATTGGTTCACATATAATAACATGGTTCCCATTTGAACTCACCCATATATATATATATATATATATATATATAAGCTACATTGTGTGAATATCCAAATTATTTTTTTACTTACTTAACCAAATGAGAGAGGATTTATGTCTCGAAATTTGATATAAAATGAATTCAAAATGAGAAGAATAATATTGCAAATTTTGTTTATGAAATTTTCATTAAATAAAATAACATTAAAATTGGTAATAAGGATATTGGACAGTGACAATGTAATGCCATAAATAAAATACTACCTTAATAATAAAAAAAAATTACTAAATAAATAAATAAACAATCGTTCACCTTCTGTTCGTTAAGACTTGTTGTATTGGTAGATTTAATACAACTAAACTTTATACAAACAAAAACCAAACTGATAAGAGGTAACCCTAGCCAATGAGCCACTCTTCACTGGAAGAATCGAGATCAGGGTCACTCTTATAAGTCAATATCTGGAGAGTTTGGTTTTAAAACAAAATAAAGCGAGAGCTAAAGAGGTCAGCGAGGAAAAGAAAATGAAAATGCAAATTTTCATTTAAAATATAAAATTGAAAAGAGTTTAGAAAATAATTTCAATAATTATGACTTTAGTATTTTAATCAAAATCAAAATATTTAAGAAATAAATAAAGAATAGAATTTCTCAGAAATTAACCAATTATCGCATTTAGAATAGATAAGTAATACTAACTTATTTTTATGAAATCTATTGAAACAGTTAACAGTTGAACAGACAGGGAGATCCGTCTCGTTCTAAAACATTCAGTTCGATTAGTGAGTGTCCGGGTATGGAACTCTAGAGTTGGCTCCTGAGCATAGAACTTAGCTCTCAAAGGACTCTATAGGTGGCTCCCACGCGTAAAACTTAGCTTCCAAGCAAAATTAACTCACATAAACGTAGAATCGATATCGATCAAATATCGACCCACACGTTTCCACTCACCATGAAAGATGACACTCCAATAGGCCGAAGCCTCAGTCACATTATCCCACCCAGTAGGCTCTACATCCCTTTAGCTATGGGATTCAAACCCAGGGTACGCCATATTCCGAAATATACCCAATCTACGACCCAAATTCTGCCATCATCTCCAACCCGAATAGAAAAAATGAGAATAGATACCACGAGTAGTCAAGCAAGAATCACAGGCAACCTGCTCAATTGATTGCCCAAACTACTCGTGTTTGACAGCCAATGACAGTGACAGACAGTAACAATTGACAGACTATAACAGTTGACAGTAACAATCGATAACAGACAATCGATAACAACAATTGAGTACAAAGATAAAAATAACCTTTGATATAAAATCATATAATTGAGCTTATGATTAAGCACTAAGCATTAATCACGTAGGTCAATGCACAATTGCATACTTTCTCTCAAAATGCTATTTTTTTCAAAAGGCACATATAAACAGATAAATATATTCAAGCAACAAGTGGATCATGATTTGGAAAATCTCAAAATTTCCAGTTATAAATATCTTACTCGCATATAACGACAAATAATGCATTATGATTTGAGAATCTTCCCCAGTTAAGAAAGATTTACTCACCTTCATTGAAATTCTTTCGAAAATCAAGCATATGCTACGACGGCTTTATGAGGTTTCCGATCTAGTACATGCAAGGCCTCGTCACTTCCGAATAAAAGCCCATGTTGAGTTGTAAAATATAATGTAATTGTAAAAATTAAAATATAACATATAATAAAGTAATATATAATATCCTAAGACACTTGGAAGTGAAACTAATAATCTACAACGCAGAATATGATAATAAGAACGTTGAGGCCTCAATTCTTGAAATCTGGAGTTCAAAGGGTAAATTTGTAATTTGGATATTCCTTACGTAAGAGGATGTTATAAAAAAGCCATGGTTCAAATTTCAAGTCATTCGGAGGTTGTTTGACCCATTTCGACTCGAAAATAAGAAAGTTGTACGTTTTTTGCAAAAATAATAAAGTAATTGGGTCAAAATGGAATTTTAAGAACTTCTTAAAAGTTTGTGGGGTCAATCTGAAATTTTCAAGATTGATTTGGTTCAATTTAAATTAAACAAAAACTAAATTTGGGAGGACTAAACTAAAACTTAAGAGGGTCAAATTGAAGTTTTTAAAATCTTCAATTGGGTCCAAACTCTATTTAATTCTCAAAAGTATACCCCTCTACTTCTAAATAATTTTGTTTGAACCCCTAACTTCTACCACCACCTTCCATGCCCGTCTCCTCCCCTTTTCGGCCCAGCCCCTCTCCGACCACCACCACACCATCATCCATCATAATAACAAGCTGCGACAACACAGATACACACATCACGATTACACAACACACTCACGCACACCCATCACACGGCTAACCCCCCCCCCCCCCCCCCACACACACAAAATACTACTCAAGAATCTTAAAATTTGAGTTCAAAAATAGGTTTCTAAAGAAAAGATCTTTCAAATAATATTTAGTAAATTAAATTCATATAGACCGAAAGGCCGAAATGGGTAGTAGCCGGCATTCGGCGGTTTGAGACCCCATTGTTTTGCATGTAATTGTTGTGTCTTTCTCGTGCTTTTAATTAGGGTTTAGTATCGTTTCTAGTAGTTTTGAGTCATTTTCCATTAGGGTTTTCGATCATTTTATCGTTTTTAGGATTAAAGCTTGGTATAGATGTGTCACTCAACTAGATTCCATAGATGATTCACAAGATCAAGCACAAATTCTAATACCTAAGGCAAAAACCATAAAACAAACGAAGAACAAAGCATGAAATTGAAAAAAAGCTTACTATAATTAAATAGAGAATCCAAAAGCTTGATTGAAATTGCAAGAAATTAAAAATACAAGGGAGTACTTGAGCCCTTCTTGAGCTTACAAACCCAAGGCAAAGCTTGAAATTAAATCTAGAGAGAGAAAATAATCCCAAACCCATGTTTGGGTTGGGAGGAGGTGTGTTTACAAAATGAGAGTAAGGTTCTATTTATAATAGGTTCTATTAGGGGTAAATGGGTCAAATAAGTCTTATAAGCTTGGATTTTTCCATATTTGAACAAATTTGACCCAAAGTGGTCTAACTAGACCATTTGGGTCGATATGGCTCGGTATGGCTCGGGTGTTGGGCGAGATGGCTCGGAGCTGGGCGAGCTGGCTCGGCGTTGGGCGGGAGTGCTCGGCCGCTGTCGGCAGCTGTGGGCAGGACTGGGCGGGCGTGGCCGGGTGGGCTCGGCAGGCGTAGCGCGCGGGCGTCGGTAGTGCTCGGCAGTGCGTGCGGGCGTGTGCTGGGCGCTGCGCTCGGACACTGGGTAACCTAGTGTCAAAACACGTACCCAGTGTCAACTGTAATTCTTCAAATCGATGCCCAATTTCGCTAAAACTCCACTCATACGCACACACTCGACTATATCCAGACCAGAATACTTCAAAATATCTAAGTTAAACATTAAATTAATTAATTAAACCCATTAATCCATATTAAGTATAAAATCAAAGAAAAACATGAAAAACAACAAAACGAGAAAACAAACGAAAACCCTAATAAAAATCGACTCAAAACCACTAAAAAATGACACTAAAACCTAATTAAAAACACGAGAAAAACACCACAATTACATGCAAAATAGTGCCCTGCTTGCACCAGCCTTTCTATCTCGTCTTTGAGGTGGGTACACTGATATGTATCATGACTGTACTCATTATGGTAATGGCAAAATCGGTTGGATCGTTCCTTACTTGGCTTCTGGGAGTAAGTTCTGGGCCATTTGAGATCAGGATGTCACTCGATTGCTTGCAGAATCCCCCCTTGAGGTGTAGCCAGAGGTGTGTACTTGTCAAAACGTGGTCGTCCTCCGACCAGGTCAGTTCTAGGTTTCTTCGTCGGAGTTCTTTATTCCCTATCAGGTCGTTACCTTCTTTTCTCTCCATCTTCTTTAATCCTCAAGGCATCCTCTAGACTGATGTACTTCTCTACTCATTCCAAGAGCTCTCTGAATTTCAGCGCTGGCTTTACGACCAGCGACTGAAACAATTCTCCTCTCCTGAGCCTCTGTGCTAATGAATTAACAAGGAGCTCCTCATATGTTGATGGGACTTCAAGCTTTGCATTTGTGAATTGGTTGATGTATGTGCGTAGGCTTTCATTTTCCTTTTGTTTCAGGCTGAATAATTCCAGCGGTGTTTTCTGATACTTCCGACAGCTGGTAAATTGATGCAGGAAAGCCGAGCTGAACTCGTCGAAATTGCTTATAGAGCACGATGGTAACTGGCTGAACCAGAGCTGGGCTATTTTTTAAAGGTCGTTGGGAAGACTCGGCACATGACCGCGTCTGAGAATTTGTGCAAAGTTTCCGTGATCTCAAATCGGCTCAGGTGATACCACGGGTCTGTTGTCCCATTGTATTCAAAGCCCATGGACCTGTAAGAGGCCGGTACATCATCGCACATAACCGCCTCCGTAAACGGTGTACCCCTCCGCACCGGCACCGTACTCGTGCTCGTCATCTTTCTTTTAAACTCCATGACCTCTTTCTGTAGGTTTTGCATCTGCTCAGTGAGGTCCGGGTTGGTTTTGATCAATGTGTCACTTTCTGAGGTAGAGAAACTCTCTTCCTCCTCTTGAAGGGGAGTTTTGACCGTGCGCTGGGTTGCTCGCGGTGGTTCCATCCGGCGGCGGAACTGATTTGGGAGGCGGTATTGAAAATTCGGCGAACTTTCTATCCACGGCAACCTCTACTGCTTTGCCGATGAGATCTGATAGCTATCTGAGGAAGGAGTCGTTCAGCAATCTGCCACCGGTTTGTGTGACTCCACTGGAAGGAGGTTGCACTGCGCCTGGTCTGGCCATCACTGACAGTTCCACCGCTGCTGGCACACCCATCGGTGTGGCAGAGCTTGGCGTATCGCCTAAATTCGCCACCAAATTCCGCCGGAGCCCATCTGATGTCATGATTATCTCACGCCTTAGCCCTTAGTTTCCCATAGACGGCGCCAGTTATTTTACCCGAAAATACTGACAACCAAGAAACTACACTTCCGCCTGAGAATTTCCCGACCTACTATACACAAAACACGTTAGAAAGGACCACTGGGGTTTTCCGGTGGAAACCTCTCCGATGCTTAAATCAGTAAGTGTTTTGATCAAAATAATCTAAACCAAGAGAAGTGAACTAGAAAACCATACCTCTTTCAGCCTTGAAGCTGAGATATATATAGTTTTCGTCCAGGGGACCCCTTCTGGGATCTTGGAAATAGAAAACCCACGAATTTGAGTCCGTTCCATGGGCTGACCTGACCTGGAAGCTTCCTTCCAGTACACAGGTCATCTTTTTCCCCCTGGGGCCCTTCTCCGGAATCTCGGAAACAAAAACATGGCGAATCCTGGGGCCGTTGCATGGCCTGATCTGACCTGGGATCTCCCTCTCAGGACACAGGTCGAGTCTGTCTAGTGGGGCCCTCCAGTTTTAATCCTGACCCTCCTGCTAAGGTTAGGCCAGCTTTTGTCAAGTCGCGACTCACAACCTAGTCTTGTTTAGGTCAGGCAGTCCAGCTCATCCTAACCAATCTTTCCCAAAAGCTTTGGGGGAGCTATTCACCAATTCAGGTCGTACCACCCGCCTATATATATATAATCAACATTTGCTCGTGAAAAGATTGCAAAACTCTAAAAGCTCTTTTGATTATGTTTTCCAAAACCCGGTGCAAACTAGTGTGTAGCCTTGTGTGAATTATCGATTTTGCTTGCATTCTTATGGAAATTGCATTGAGGTGGCTTGATTTTGCTCGTACATGATTAAACTTGGAATTGACCGCGAGGCACATATATCACCCTTATTCCGGCCATATTCAAATGTATAAGCTACTTAAGAATCCCAAATGAGCCCCTTGAGCCTATGCCCCATTTCTTGTTAGTCGAGCTCGATTTTAGCTCTTATATCTTCATAAATTGTGAGGTGAGAGTATATATTGTGAGTTGACTAGAAATGTGAGAGAATCAATTGTGGGTTTCGGGTTTTGAGTTACTTATATAAAAAAATAAAAAAAAGAAGAGAATAAAACTCCAACACAAATCACAAAAAGTGATAAAGCGTGCGTTAAGTGAAAAGCCTAATTTAAAGGCTAAGTTTAGTAAAAAAAAGAAGCGAACTCAAAAATATTCTAAGTGTTGTAAAATAAAAGTCGGAAAAGTGTGTAAGTGTACGAAAGGGTTTCGATTGAAAGTTTGGTAATTTGGGAAGGGTGAAGCGATCATAAGCTTCAATATTTAGAAGTTAGAATTTTGTGTGTTATTGATCACGTTTGATCGTGTGTTAGCCACTGTATCCAAATATTCCTTACCTTACCAAAGAGCCAACAGTACAACCCAAAATAAAGACCTCTTTCGATCCTTGTTTGGTCATGTACAATGGGTGATTTTGAGTTTCCGATTTGTGAAATCTTGACGAGGTGCATGCATTGCCCTACTCGAGCGTATACACGTCCCATATAATAAACACTTGAGTGAATTGAGCGAACACTTTCAAAAATTTCCATTTGTGAGGAAGTCATCGATTTGGATCTCATTTGAGAAGGGGTAATACGAGCAATGCTTGACGATAACGAGTTTATGTTGATACTTTCATCATATTAAATATGATAAGCACAAGGATTTTTCTTTTTGCATAATGTTTATTGAATGTACATTCTCAATTCTTTTCGTTGTCCGAGGACGAACAAACCGGTAAGTGTGGGGTGGTTGTTTACCATGTAATTGTGGTGTTTTTTCCATATTTTTAATTAAGATTTTATATTGTTTTTGAGTCAATTAGTTAGTTTTCTAGGTTGTTTTCCTTGTTTTATTGGTTTTCGTGTTTTTTTTTATTTTATATTTAATTTGGTTAAATGGGTTAATTAATTTGAGGTTTTGTGAAATCCATGGGTTTTTATATTCAAAATTCCTATTTTATAGGTCAAGGCATTAGGGACCAAAGTTCAAGCCAAGCCCTGCCAAAAGTTGTGCCAAGAATAAACTCCAAAATGCCGAACTTTCTGGAATACTCGCCATGGCTCGTCACTCCTCGCCACGTTTGACGCTAAGCGCTGGTGCTTGCCAAAACGCACGCCAAAGTCCGCGCCCGCACGTAGCGCTCGGCAGCTCCTGTCCAGGCCTGCCGACAGCCGCCCAGCGCCTGCGCGCCTGCCGAGACTGCTCGCCACGCCTGCCGCTGGCGCTCGCAAAATCCTGCGCCAAACTCACGCCAACAGCGTCTGGCACTTGCCAAGGCCGATGCCAAGCCCTCGCCAGCCGCCAGGCCCTAGCCCCTAGCTACCCAGCACCCAGAGCCTGCGCCCATGCGTGCCCGGTCTTGACCATGACCGAGCTCGAGCCAAGTGGCTAGCAAGGCCATTACAGGTCAAACTTGGTCAAACCCGGGTAATACAAGCTTTTTTGGCTAATTTGGCCCATTTAAACCCATTTACACCTAGTATAAATAGGAGACTACTCTCATTTTTTAAGAACATCCACCTCCTCCCAACCCATGCTTGGGTTTGAGACTTAATTTCTCTCTCTAGATTTAATTTCAAGCATTTCCTTGGGTTTATAAGCTCAAGAAAAATTCAAGTACTCCCTTGGATTTTTATTTTGCATTGTAATTTCATTCAAGCTTTTGGATTCTTTTTTTCATTCAAGTTAGTTTTCTTTAATTTTCATGTTTTTCTTCATTTTCATGCTTATTCTTCAATTTATGCTTTTTGCCTTAGCTCATAGATTTCTTGTTAGATCTTGTGAATCGTCCATGGAGTTTAGGTGAGTGACACACCAAGATCATAGATAGAGTCCTTGATCGTTTTTAAGTCTTTCATATGTTTTATTTTGGTTTTTATTTTCATGCATTGTTTTATGTTAAATTATAGATCTACTCTTCGTTTCTTGTTAATTTTCGAAATTTTTTTTACTTTCACGTCAAATTTTATTGCTCTTTCTGTTGGTGCTTTCAATTTTTTATTAATTTGTATTATTTAGATTTTTATGATCATGCATGAATGGTTGTACTTTAGGTTGTTTTAGTTGTACTTAGTGAAATATTTCTTTTACTTGCATATTTTCAATATTGCTTGCACTTTCCATTTCGGCACACGCTCGAGGCATCCGACCAACTTGCATTTTATATTTTCTAGTTTATTTCCATATTTTTAATTTTATTCTCATTTTTATTTATATTCCTTAAGCTAAAAACACATTGATTCACACATACAATCGAATTTTGATAATACCGAGTCATGAACCCACTTTTCTTATTTCAACACCACTAAAAGTCTACAAAACAAAATGGCGCCGTTGCCAGGACAAATTTTAAACTTGACATGTGCCATGCACCCACATCGTTTTGACATTTGCCCTATGTTTTTTTAAAGGACTACCAATATTTCATTCTCACACACAACACTATTTGTAATATCAGGGACGACTTCCATCTCACCCTCTCTATTATAATACACAGTTTTAAGCTGGATAGTTCTAACACGAAATCTTTTCTCAAATCCTAGGCGAACATCAAAATCACATTTGGACGCATAATTTCTATGAGAGATCTCGACGTGAAACTCAGTGCTATCAGTGTAATCATTGTTGCCTGCACAATAGAAAACACAACTGTTTGAACTAAAAAAAAAAAAAAAGGATACATGGAGCATAAAAAATTAAGTGGTGCTTTGTTAATTATGTATCAATGCTTTTTCATTATTTCCCATCTGCTTTCAACAGTTTGCTTGATATATATTCATCTCTGAATAGAACTACGCATGGCCCTCATATATGAATTAAACAACCAACATACTCTAATCCTCTCATCAAATCGTCGCACGACATTAAATCTTCAATTATAAAAATATTATACTAAAAAAGACACAAAATGATGAAAATTATAAATTTTAACCTGGTGATTCCATAATCTGCAAACCCCCATAAATCGGGAGACATCCCCAACGACTGGCGAGAATGAAATTGGATTAATCTCAATTGTAATGGAGAAGAGAAAAATAGTAATTGCATGATAGAAAAAGAGAATCTCATCATAATTACTGTGATGTCTTAATTGCAACAATTTAAGAAAGATAATATTATCCTTATTATGCTTGAATTAAACTCTAAATAGACTATTAATATTGACAATTGATCTTATTTAATTAATGGTATTTGTCCATGGATTTACAAATAAGGACAAAATTATCATTTCAACCTAATTATTTTAAAATCTTCACACTGGATTTAACAAAAGCCGAATAAAAAAATATGTGTAATACTTATGTAATTTTAAATATAAACACAAAAGACTCAAAAGATATTCGTGCATTGTATCAATGTCTGATCACTATTTACTAATTATATTTATTATTAAATAACTTTATATTTTAATGTATAGATTAAATTTGTAATAACTTTATTTACATACTTGGAGAAATTAGAAAAATCACATTTTCAATGCATGTATAATCTCTATTTATTCATTATTATTAGTGATTTTATATTTTAATGTTTGAGTTAAATTTGTTAATAAGTTTCAGTTACGTACATAAACGAAATTAAATATATCATGTTCCCAACTCGTGTCGCATTGTACCAAGGTCTATTCAATAGTTATTAATTATTATTATTATTATTATTATTATTATTATTATTATTATTATTATTATTATTATCTAATTTTATATTTTTATGTTAAACTAATTGGTTAATATATATAGTTACATACTTAAATTAATGCAAATAACTCGTGATTTACTTATATAGAATATTTAAAATTCTAAAAAACAGAATTGTTTTAACTTTTATTTTTAATGCAATTTATTTAGACTATTTTCATAATTAAGTGTTTTTGTAACTAATATTATCTTATATTAATTTATTTTTTAATTAAGATAGTTAATTTAGATATTTTTATAATTATATAATAACTGTTTATATTTCATATTATGAGAATAATATAAAATTATTGAATTAGGAAAAATATAATAAAGGGAAAAGATATTAAAATTATGCAAAGTATAATAAAAGAAAAATATTAAATTAGGTATATTGAGAATCTTACAATTAGAATTCTTATATTTTAGTAAGGTTTTAAACTTTCAAAATCTGTCAAGTAAGCTTATAGACTACACACACACACACACACTAGTTTAACACTCGTATGATACACGAGATTTATCAAGAAATAAATATAAGAGTATTTGTGATAAACATAGAGATTTTAAACTTAAAAATAAAAAACTCAAATTCTCAAATCATGTCTTGTACCGATTTCCAAATACTATTTATAAACTATATTTTTTTGTATAAATAATTTTATATTTTAATACTTAAATTAAATTCATTAATAATTTTTTTATATATTTAGAAAACTTCAAGAATTATCACATTCTCAAACCGTGTTTGAACTCGATTAATTAATTAATTATTATTAAATACTTTTATATTTAGATTAAATTCGTTAGTATTTTGTTGCATATTTAGGTAAATATCAAGATCGAATGACACATAAGCAAATGAAATATTAAAAAAAAATTATTTGTCAAACGAAACACACGAAGCAGACACATAGGTCAGGAGATTTTGCATTAATATATATGGTTATATTCAATACAATAATAATTAATTTGGTCTCTTGACAATTAAAAATGGCGAGATTAATTAGTGGAGGAGAAGATCATGAATACGAAGGAGCCAATCCAGGTGCTAATTGAGGAAGCCAACAGGGAATTCTAGAAAACGTATCACTGTAAGGACAGTATCGGGGACGCGCAAAAAACGCCGCACACTCGGCCATAGGTCTCTGTAACGCCTGTCCAGGTATACAGTTTTTCCTCACATCGAGCGCACCACTCTTGATTAAACCCATACAGACCGGCCCGATCCGCATAAAATAATTATCCGACACCGATAAGTTCGCCAATTTCCCAAGCCCGCATATTATTTCTGGTATATTTCCGTACAACATGTTTCCAGCTAAATTTAACACTTCCAGGTTCTGCAAACAGCCCAACGAAAACGGCAAAGGCCCGGTCAGGTTATTATTCCCGGCGTCGAAGACGACAGCGTCCTTCAGGAGGCCCAATTCGTAAGGTAAACAGCCCGTCAGCAGGTTATTAAGCAGCAAGATTTCGGTTAAGCCCGACAGGGCCCTGGAAATGCCGCGTGGGATCGGCCCGAAGAATTTGTTGTTGGCCAAGGTGAGATAGAGGATATTAGTATCGGGCCCGATGTTGTCGGGCAGCCTGGTCATGAAATTGTTGTTGTTTAGAAAGAGAAAATCTATGTCTCTAGCGAAAATCTCCGGAGGGATTGAGCCCGTGAAGAAATTGAATCGAAGGTCCAAATACGAGAGCCCGTCCATGCCCAAAATGGAAGGTGGGAACGGGCCCGAAAACTTGTTGTTGCTGATATCCAGCTCGTATAAGTATGGGAGATTGGAGAGGTTCGGGGGGATTAGCCCGGAAAAATCGTTGGAGTTCGCGTGGAAAATGGCGATATCAGGGAGCTGGTCCAGGAATCCGACGATGGTCGGCGAGGATAATTGGAAGCCGTTGAAATCAACGGACGCGACCGCGGTGGCTGATTCGTTATCCGGTGGGGCCTCACAGTAGAAGCCCTTGTATCGGCATATGTCCGAACCGATCCAGGTGGCGGTTATGTTGAACGGGTCGGAGGTTATCAGGGTCTTGAATTTTTGAATGATGGGATAGACTAATGCCAGCCGTAGATCTGCGAAGATTAACGGAGGTACTTGTGCCGGTGGCAATGGAACTTGTACTACTGGCTTTGGAATTTGTGCTAGAGATTTAAAATCTAGGGAGATTAGAAGGATTGTGCTAAAGATAAAGGTTTTCATTCTCATTATGTTTTCAAATAAATTGAAAAAATATGTGTAAATAGAAAAGGAAAATTGTTAAATCTTGAGAACACTTGAGATCTAAAATTAAATGTGTTTGAGCGAGATTAGAACTAGAAAAGGCTTTTATTAGAACAAATCTAGATTTTATGCACATTTTGCTCTGGGCATTGCACTCTATTTATTCTAATTGAGACACACGAGTTAACAAGGAAAGTGATCAAAAGAAGGATGAAATGTGTGTAATCATTACTTTTCTTATGGTGTGAAATTAACTTCACAATGCGGTGTGTATAGGTTTCACTAGTATTTGAAGTGGGTTGGTTGGTAGAGAATGATGTTAATGAGGATTATCGGATTAGCACTACTTTTCTCCCTTTTTTTTCTTATTAAGTTTAGTTAGTGTTAAAGTGTCAGTGATGTCGTTTGGGGAAGGGTCGGATGCTCCGATTTAATTGTAAAACAAAATTACGCTGTAGTCGTGTTTGTATGATGTTTTACGGCAAAATTTTGTGGCTGCGATCAAGTTATTTTGTCAAATAGTGTATGATAGTAGTTTGTGCTTGATTTTTTTTTTTTTTTTTGATTCGATGAGTAGCGAAAGTTACAGGTCAATAAGGTTGTTGTTGACAATGTGTGAAAATAGCTCGTTTCCGATTTATTGTTTTTTATGGTTTGTTCATACCCGAATTAAAGTTATTGGGGCTGCAGTGCGTTGGAATTCGTAGAGACGAACATCATACTCGTGCAGCGAAAGTTTAAAATTTTTGTAAATCCAACAGATTCATCATGTGAACGAATATATTTATATAATAAATAAAAGAGATAAAAGCATGAAACCCTCCGAGTTCAACACTACGGTATCCACGCGATTAATTCTTGCAAGATCCAACTTTAGTGTATATGCTATCGTGAAGAAAGTTAGGAAATCTCACGAAAGGTGAAGAACTCCCAATCTCAAAATTAAAATTAGGATTTATGTTTTCTAAAAACTCTCTGGTCTCTCTTGTTTTCATTGTTTACAACTTATGACTTTATATTATATTTATACTAGGTAAATAATAGAACCCTAATCCCAAAAAGGGTTGAACTGTCCAAAACATGGGCCCAAAATAGTTTTACCTCAAGTACCTTTATTAATATAACATAGATAATTAAATCCAAATCCAATTTAGTTTAATTAAATATTTTCTATCAAATAAAAATTAATATCATAATTATTAATAATTAAATATTACAATTCTAAATTGAATATTTAATACTTTTTTGATACACTCTTAAATCGGAAAACTAATCGCATATAGTGTGACCCTATAGGCCTTTATATATGACATCAACTCAATGATGATTAAAACTCCTAGACGGCTTAGTTGGACGAATTCAGTATATAAAGAACATTCACTTGAACTCAACGAATTATAACCTTTATACAAAGTTTTGGTGAAAATTCTTTCATTTCGAATCACTCGATTAACCTTAAGATTTATCCAAGTGTCTATCTCAATGGCTTAATCAATTTATCTCATCTTTATTAGTCGACAACTAGAAAATACTTCAATTACTATATTGAACATGTCTCTTGCATTGGCCAATGACTTTAGTAGACCTAATATAGAGATTATGAGTGATCTATCTCAAAATTCCAAACAAGGAATGAATTCTTTCATGGTTCAACTACCACTTTCATTTACATCATGATGCACCCAACACAAGCCGTATCTACCCCGAAAGGAGTGCAAGCATTGGTCATGGTCAAAGTACATCACTCAGTAAACAAGGTGCGTATTGATCTCAAGTCAAAGGACTATCACACGCTTTATACACTGATAAGTTTATAAACATACAATAAATAACTTATCAGTAGGGTTTACCAATACTCTCCAAAGTATCCATGTGTCCATCACGAATAACTATTATTCGCAGTCGTGAGACTAACTACATTCATTCTCTAAGAATGTGATCTAATGTATCCATGTGTCCATCACGAATAACTATTATTCGCAGTCGTGAGACTTACTGCATTGTCTAAAATGTGATGCAGACCACATGCCGACATATATTATATTATCAATATCCCAATCTTGATAATCGTTAGTCGTGGCTATTTTAAGAGTAATGTTTTATCAATGACATCTCACTATATCAATGACAACATTAACTCTACGGGAACATTTATATGAATAATCACAAACAATCAAAATAATAATTCAATAAATGTAATGCCATATATATTACGATATATATAATAATTGTGATTAAGTATAATGTCTTTAAATCTGATTGTCTTTAGGACATTCATACTTTTAATCTCCCACTTGGCTTAGATCCAATCACCTATATATCAAATATTCAGGTTTACAAAATGCTCATCATGTTACCCAGAACATGATAACTTTGAGCACACTCTATTTTAATTTCTCCTGTCTCCACTATCTCCCTGATCAAGTGGTATCGTCTTAGTATATCCTTGTTACTGTTCATGAATCACTGTTCCTTGCTAGTGCAATAGCACCAATATTGTCACAATATAACGATATTGGTGCTAGGAACTACCTTTAATTCCTTAAGAATTTATTTATCGAGACAGCTTCTTTAGCTGCCTCTTATGCAGCAATGTACTCAACTTCGTTTTACCGAATTAGCAGCAGTAGTTTGCTTGGAACTATTCCAACTTACTACCCTATTATTGAAAAGAAGGCATATCAAATATGACTTAAGATTTATCATGGTCTATTTAGAAACCAGCATCAGTATACACAGTAACTGCTAGTTCCTTTTATCCACTATAGTCTAAGAAATATTCTTTAGTTCTTCTAAGATACTTAAGAATACTCTTGACTGCTTTCCAGCGTTCTTCCCCAGGATTCTGCTGAAAATTGCCTGTCATGCTAAGTGCATAGGCTACATCTGGCCTTGTGCAAATCATGGCATACATGATTGATCCTATTGCTGAAGCATACGGGATCCTTTTCATGCGCTCAAGTTCCTTATCAGTAGAAGGATCATCCTTCTTTGATAACTTGAGACCATGACCCATTGGAATATATCCCCTGTTGAAATTTTTCATAGAGAATCGTCTTAGCACTTTATCTATGTACATGGACTATGATAGCCCCAATATTCTATTAGGTTTATCCCGGTAGATCCTAATTTCAAGAATATAGTAGGCTTCACCCAAGTCCTTCATCATGAAGGTGCTGGACAACTAATCCTTTACTGATGGCATGACAAGGGTATCATTTTCAATTATCAATATGTCATCAACATATATAATAATAAAAACAATACCCCCTCCATTACGTTTACTATAAGCGCATGAATCTTCTTTGTTTCTGATAAAATCAAAAGATTTAATTGCTTTGTCAAATGTTCCAACTTCTAGAGGCTTGTTTAAGTCCATAAATAGACTTTTGTAGCTTGTATATCGACTTGGGTTTTGATTCATATGTAAAACCCTCTGGTTGTATCATATACACTTCCTCGGTCAATACACCATTAAGGAAAGCGGTTTTAACATCCATCTGCCAAATATTGTAATCATAGTATGCAGCTATAGCAAGTAAAATCCTAATGGACTTGATTTTTGCAACCGGAGAAAAGGTTTCATCATAGTCAATTCCTTCTCGTTGACTATAACCTTTTGCTACCAACCTAGCCTTGTACATCGAGTCCATTTCTGATTTCATGGCTTCAAACCACCTCTTTGAGTCAATGTCTAACATAGCCTGAGTATAAGTTCAAGGTTCATCATCGTCTGGAATTTCCACGTCACATTGACCCTCTACAAGGAGGTTTAGTCTTTTCGGTCGCCTATGAATCCTAGTAGACTTACGAAGTTGGTTATCATGCGTTTGAGTATTTTGAGTGTTCTGATCATGAGAAGGTTATTCTGTGCTGGATGGTCCAGCATTTTGAGATTCCTCAGAAGTGTCGTCAACATGAAGTTCCTGAGAAGGGAGTTGTGCAACCATTGCTTGGTCTTCCATTGGTTGCGATGATAAATTTTGCATTACTGCATCAATTCTATCAATGCTTCCACTGGCTAAATATTGTCCTCTAACTGAAAAATCTTCACCATAAGAATGACCAGAAGCTCCCACTAAATTCTTGTCTAGGTCATTAGACAAGTTTTCAACCTCCATGTCACTTTGTGGTTCTTGAATTTCTTCAAGTTCTATCTTATTTCGACTTCTTTCCTTGTAAACATAATCTTCCTCAAGGAAAGTCTCTTGCCTAAAAACAATGACCTTATGTTATCCAGGAAGATAGAAATAGTATCCTCGTATTTCTTTATGATACCCCACAAAATAATATTTCTCACTTTTAGATTCCAACTTGTCAGTAAGCATCTTCTTTAAATATGCAGGGCAACCCCAGGTTTGCATGTGCCTAAGTGATGGCTTCTTGCCATGCCATAACTCATATGGAGTTTTATTTACTGACTTCGATAGAACTCTATTCAGAACATAGATTGAGTTCAGTAAAGCATACCCCCATAGGTATGTCGGAAGATCTGAGAAACTCATCATGGATCAAACCATATCTAATAAGGTTCGATTTCTCCTTTCAGAAACACCATTCATTTGTGGTGTTCCAGGAGGCGTCCATTGCGACTGGACTCCATGAAATTTTAAGTAATCGAGAAACTCTTTACTCAAGTATTCTCCTCCTCGATCCGATCGAAGAGTCTTANTTTCTCAACTTCTAACTTATACTCCTTAAACTTCTCAAAAGCCTCTGACTTGTGCTTCAAAAGATACACATGTCCAAACCTAGAGAAGTCATCAGTAAAAGTATTGAAGTATGAATAACCACCTCTAGCTTGAGTAGGAAAAGGTCTGCATACATTAGTATGAACCAGCTCAAGAACCTCTTTTGCTCGTATGCCTTTCCCAGAAAATGGCTTGTTGGTCATTTTCCTTAGAGACAAGATTCGCATTGTCCATAAGACTCAAAATGTTAAGTAATCTAACTTTCTTAACCTTGCGATTCTTGTTTCATTTATGTGACCAAGCCTACAATGCCATAAGTAGGTGGGATTATTCATATTACTTAATTTTATACGTTTATTTTGCACATTGAGAATGTCGCGACTACAATCAAGAACATATAAACCATTCACAAGTGGAGCATTTCCATAAATAATACCATTATGCGTAAATAAACAATTATTATTAGCAAAATGGAAGGAAAACCCTTACATGTCTAACATCGGAATGGAAACAATATTCTTCGTAATTGATGGAACAAAATAACAATTATATAAATTTAGTCTATAACCCGAGGGTAAATCTAATTTATAAGTCCCTACACGTTCGGCAGCAACCTTTGCTCCATTTCCCACGCGCAGGCAAACTTCCCCTGGTCTAACCATCCTGCTGTCACTTAGCCCCTGCACATTATTACAAATGTGTGAAACACATCCAGTATCAAATACCCAGCAGTGAGAGTTATTAATAGACATATTTATCTCAATGACAAACATACCTGAGGAGCCGGAAATATCTAATGCTTTCCACTTCTCACAGTCTCTCTTCCAATGTCCCTTTTCTTTGCCATATAAGCACACGTCTTTAGCCAATGTTGACTTCTTACGAGCACCTCCTTTTGGCCTCAAAGTCGTAGGCTTAGGCCCAGCCTTAGTTTTCTTTTTCTGCTTTTTCTTACCTTTCAGGTTAGATCTAGCAGATGTACTCACCATGAGTACAGCTTTGCCCTTTGAGGTGGAAGACTCATATGTCTTAAGCATGTTATGAAGCTCGGGAAGCTTCACTTTCGTGTTGCTCATATTATAATTCACAATGAAGTTTTCAAATGAGCTAGGAAGCGAATTCATGATCAAGTTGACTGAGACATTTTCAGGTAGGTTCGTTCCAATCGAAGCCAACCTCTCAATCAACCCTATCATCTTCAAAACATGCGCAGACACCTTGCCCCTATCATGAAGCTTGCACTTAAAGAGATCTCTTAGCAGCTCATACTCCATAGTTTGAGCTTGCGAAGCATAGAGACTCTTCAAATGCTTCAACACTTCGTAAGGGGCCATGTGTTCATGATGCCTCTGCAATTCTGTTGTCATCGCAGTTAGCATTACACACTGTGCCGACGTTGCATCATCCTTATGTTTCCCATGAATACCCATATCAAACTTGGCATATTCAGGAGAATTCTTATCAGGAATCTTATGTCCAACACATACTCAATCTTTTCCTGTCTCAGAACTAAACGCAGATTGCGCAACCAATCCATAAAGTTTGGTCCAGTCAACTTGTTCGTTTCAACCAAACATTTCAATTATAAATTCGACATCTTAACTAATCTGGAGAAAATAAATAGAGCGGGAATTAAAACTCTAATTCTAATTTCTATGATCATAATTATTAACTAATTAACAAGGACTTTAATAATTAGCTCCCACTATTTTAACATATTCTACGACCCCACGGTAGAATACGGACTCATATTCATACTATTACAGCCTCTGCTAGGGCTGATGACCACAATAGCACAACTGGTAGGTACCCAGACCAATTATAGACAATTATAACTCTTGGTCGATCGAATCTAATTCGATCTTACGCCCTTAGTTGGTTTTGACGCTAGGGCGACAAGAAAGAATTAAGTGATTCAACCCCATTACACGATCGCAAACATATGCACCTATGAGCGAGCCTTGACCTCGTCGACCGGAGCAAGCACTAGGGTGAAAATACTCATGGACGAAAAAGGTTTCGTACTCACCCAATTATAATGGACAGCGCGTTCATCCAAGATGAGACTCATATTTTATTTGGGGAATATTTATCGGGGTTTAACAATTAACAAGATCCAAATGAACAATAAACAATTATTGGGCGCCGCCTACTCATAATTTATAAGCAAACGGCGCGAAAAATATTGGGCGCTGCCTACCCAGAGTTTGTAAGCAAACGGTCCGACAAATACTGGGCGCCGCCTACCCAGATAATATATGCGGACTCTATGCTAAAAAATAATATACGAGCACATAGACAATTATTGCAAGTAGAGGAACAATTCCATAATTAAATTAAAATTTAAAATTTTAATTTAATTTACATTATCAAATAATGTAATAATATAATAATAATCATGTGTTAATCATTTAAATTTAGAAAAATTAAATTTCAAACTTAATTCGATTTCTAAATTATTTTAAAAGGTTTAAAATTTAGAGATTATTAAATTCCAAATTTAATTCTTATTTCTAAATAATACACCAACACAGAACAATTAAGAGACGGAAATTTTTAAAGAAAAATAGAAAACCCTAGCCGACCAACCCCTTCCCCACGTCCACCGGCCGCCGTCGCTTGCCGCCGGCCGCCACCAACCGAATCGTTCGGTTTCTCGTCTTCGTCGTTCTCAATCCTTCGACGGATCTAGTGCTCCGTCGTAAGGACGTCGGGTAATACGGTGTGTGACACCGATTCCACCGGAGCCACGACGCACCCCCCACCGCCGTTGTCTGCCGTCGGATCGCCGCGTCCCTTCTTGCTGTCGGGCCGTCGACTGTAGAGAAGAACAGGCCGCATCATCGCCGCTGTTTTATCACAGCCTGCCGTCCGAGCTGAAAGGAACCGCTGTCAAAGCGTCGTCGAATACCGAGCCGGAGTCGCTGCAACTTGCAGCCGCCGGAGTTCCTCGTCACATGCCGAACGTTGTCTCGTCGCCGGAGTTCCGCCGCTGCGGACTGCTGCTCCTCCCCGACAGTCCTGCCTTCGTTGCCAGCAAGCCAAGCTGCCGCCGTGCCTGCAGTTGCGCCGCTGCCGTTCACCGGGACTCCTGTCGCCATCGCACCGCTCGGTTCGTGAGGTACAGTAGCCGCTTGTATAACATATATATATGATATATATGTGTGGGTTATGTGTTAATGTGCTGGGTATATGTTATATATATATATACGTTTGCTGTTGTATCCAAATATATATATATGCTGCTGTTATATAAAGATATGTGTTGATGCATTGTGTTAATATATATGTATGCATATATAATATGTTGTGGGTTAAACAGATATGTGTGATGTACAGCCTGTGCGTGAGTTTGTATATACACATGAAATATGTATGCTTGCAAGCATGATGCTAATTGATATATTATATATATGATATGATTATTTAATGGTTTATGCATGCTGTGTTGTGCATGCGATAAATATATGTGATTAAGTTAATTTGCATGCTATTATATATAACATATATATATATATAAATTGTTTATGTATATATATATAATATATATAATTGTGTATATGATTAATATATTAAATATATATATAATTGTTATATATAAATTTAATATATTAATATATATATATATATATATATATATATATAATTGTTATATATATGATTTATAGAAACCGATCATGCTTATTCGATTTTACGAAAATCGAATTGTTTCTATTTATTAAAAGCAATTAAAACATTGTTTTGAATTAATTGATTATAAAATTGGATCGTCGTCAATTGAATTCGATTCAATTAATTTAATTTTTAAAAATTTTTGTTTTCCGCTGCGCGACGGTACCACCAAATCCCAACAATGTTACCAAATTGGCATATAATTCTATACTATATACTTATAACTACATACTGAATATATGATTCCATACTGAAATTATATGATTTCATACTGAGAGTTTAGTTCTATACTATACTCTCATAATTCCATACCGAATGACAACGGGTATTTGTTCACAAGGACCATTTTTTTTTTCCATAGATTACAGGGTCGTCGCTTTTATATTCCCATTTCTTTAATCAAAAATCACATACAATAAACATATTACAAAATTCTTCACAGTCCACGTGATACATTTAGATCGACAGAGCAATAATATAATTTTTACAGATTTAGCACTGATTTCCGATACATTCTTCTCAAAAATCCTCTCAGCAAATATACAACGGGATTTAAATTCCGAACTTCGCATATAATTCTATGCTACAACATATATGGATCCCGGGGTACGAGCCAGGATGATTTACATAACCATAAAATACATACTAGTTATTAAATATAAGACTGGTTATTCTTAGAAATTGATCGCAGTCCTACTGTTCATTTGCTATTAAACACGGCAGAGCTCAAATTATGAACTTGTATATGAATTCCGTATTATCGCGATATAAAATCCATACTAACTATCAAATACAGACTAGCTAATAATTTCATATTAGTAATTAGGACAACTAAAGCCTATTCAGCAACTCATTCCACACTGCATCCTTTACGATCGAAGACGCCTACTCATTCAAATTTAAGACTACTACATCAAGAGATTTAAACTAGGCCACACGATTTTTTTTTTTCGGATACTCTACAGTTTATCACAAGATTTCCACACAAACACCAACATTTTTATAAATTTCGGAAGTGGGTGGCAGGTTATGAATTACATACTAGCCCATTTCCGTTCGAATGCATTCACCAGTTAAAAGGTTAAAAAAAAAAAAAAAAAAAAAAAAAAAAACAAACAAAAAACTTACGGAGGGGGAGGCAAGTTCTTCATCTTCAATTGCTGGAATGAAATAGGTGGTTTGTTCTTTTTCCGGCTACATGCAGTACAGATTCAAAAACTCTGCTACACTTCTATATGGATGGAGAAATTCATACTGGGGGCGAGATATCTTGAGAAATCATCGTATAACCCCATTCAATTACTGATTATCTTCGAGGATTGTATCAAATTCCAAGTAGCAATTTCGGGGAAAATCACCACCCTTGGAAAATCTTCAAATCGATATGAACCCTAGCCAGAAACTCGAACTAGGTTCGTTGAAAAAAAACTTAGCGGCGATTTAGTTTTACCTTCTTGATTTTTTCGGAGGGGGAATTGGTTTGCGGATTTCGCGGGAGGAAATGGAGAGAGACGGGCGTAAAGGGGGTTATTTTGGATAGGGGACTAAGGATATCAATGTCTAAATATGTGTACTTGTGAGTAATTGAAAATAAATGTATAGTTTGGATTATTTGGGGCAGTATTTTGTTATTGGCCTAGTTAGGAATTCTCCCTTGTTTAATTTAATTTGATTAAATTATTGATTAAAAAAAATAACTTTTGCAAACGTAAAACTGGGCAACCTACCTGATTGTCCGGGAATCGTTGTTGGGCCACGGCCTTGGACGACGCCGGTGGCCGGTGTCGCAGCGATCCGGGAGGGCTGCAACCTCCAGCCGGGCAGCCTGGTAGCACGGTGAAAGGGTGGCAAAATGGCGGTGTTTGGGCCGCCGGACCACAGCAGTTCAGCCACAATTTTGGCCCTCTCTGGCGAGGTTCTCCGGCGGGCCCCTGGGTCCGGTAGATTCGGCTCGTCACGGGCCACAGAACGGTGCTGGTGGTTCTGACCGATGAAGTCCGAATCGAAAGCCCTAAATTTGATTTAGGGCTTTGGTAAAAATTTTGAGAATTTGATATAGTTTTGGTCTTGATTCTAATTTTAGGAATTTATAAAATTAAAGAATTGCCCTAAGTTTTTAGAAAACTGCGAGGCTGCCCATGACTTTTTAAAAACTGCGTTTTGACCCCAGAAACTTTCCAAAAAACTGTTTTAAGTCCAAATGGCATTTTGTAATTATTAAAAAATTTGAAAATTGCAGAAAGGACCCTAAAACTTTCAGAAAATCTTAAGGGACTGTTTGGTTATGCTGAAGATTTTGAAATTTGTATTTTTACTAAAAATCTTTAAAATTGTCTTAGAAATTAATTTTAAATTTAGAATTTAATTAATTTCTAAATTAGAACATTTTTAAAAATTATTTAGAAATAAGAATTAAATTTGGAATTTAATAATTTCTAAATTTAAACCTTTTAAAA
>BMAC01000064.1:175339-190868 GCA_014905375.1 Phtheirospermum japonicum | reverse complement strand
ACAAAGAAACAAAAAGAAAAAATATAAAAAAAAATAAGACAAAACCAACAAAATTGTACAAACTAGTATGAAATGATATGTTTAACGTGTTGGTTAGTACGAAATTAATGAACAGTTCTTACACCAATTGGTGTAAGATTACTGACCAACATTGTACAGATATAAAACTCATACATTTACATGGCAAAATATATAATTACATACTAATTCACTAAAATATATACCAAACATGCTAGTTTAAGTCATAGGAATTCATAGTAATATCATATATTCATAATGAACAAAAAAAAAAAAAAACCTATTATCACACACTAAACAGAATAGTTAAGCCCAAGAATTGTATACTAGATCACACAAAATCATACTAATATCATAGAGTTCATATAAAACCAATAATTTAGGTAATCAAATGCCAAATCATACTAATTTCTTACTAGAAAATTGGGATTCATACTAACTTTATAATAGAATCACACGATATCATTAAGCTCATAAATTTCATACTTACGGTCTTTATTATATACTACATTTCAATAATGCATTTTATACAACTGTAATTGTTGTATTCCAATCAAAAACCACAAAATTATTACTCAAGTGAAATTATACGTCTACTCTAAAAAGAAAATAACTTACTGGTGTTCTTTCATCTTCATTTTTTCCCCATCGAGCCTGCAAATTTGAGAATCTTTTTTCAGTCGGTGAAATTGCCCGACAACATCTGGAATAAATAGCTTAATAACAACGGTGACATTGTAGTTTGAAATAGATCTTCATACGTCGAATATTATATAGAATGTGGGTTGGATTCAAGATTATTTGGGTGAAGATCTCAAAGAAAATTTGACGAAAAGGGGAGAAATGAAGTGAATGAAAATAAGGGCGCTGCTTCATACAAAACTTTTGGAAAATGAATGAGTACGAGAGGAGTAACGCCAATTCTGATAATAAGTTGTAGAGTGGCGCCGCTTAGAATGGGAAAATCTTGATGGCGTGATTCACGCTTGTGGCTATGCAGATTGATTTCTCTGTTCTGCTTTCAATCAAGGCAATATTGTTAATCTTACATGTTGTTTGGTTTATATGGGATATATTTTTACTTATATGGGAATAAAAAGATTTGTAGGATTATATGGGAATTGATGTTTATGATAGTGTAGTAAATGAGAATTTTCCCAATAAACAAAACCTTTAATTAAAACTATTTTAATTAATCATTTATTCAAATTAAGCGATCAATAATTATGTTAATCTAATTAAATAATTATACAATAATTAAACCCATGATTAAATTTATAAAATTATAAACATAATCATTAACACAGCCCCGGGCTCTGATACCACTGTTGGAATTCGTAGAGACGAACACCATGCTCGTGCAACGGAAGTTTAAAATTTTTGTAGCAACAGATCCATCCTTTGAAAGAATATATTTATATAATAAATAAACGAGACAAAAGCATGAAACTCTTACAGTAAATTCAGGTCCGAGTTCAACACTAAGGTATCCACGCGATTAATTCTCCGACTGCAAGATCCAACTTCAGGTCCGAGTTCAATACTAAGGTATCCACGCGATTAATTCTCCGACTGCAAGATCCAACTTCAGTGTATTGTTATCGTGAAGAAAGTTAGGAAATCTCACGAAAGCTGAAGAACTCCCAATCTCAAAATTAAAGTTAGGGTTTATGTTTTCTAAAAACTCTCTGGTATCTCTTGTTTTCATCTTTTATAACTTATGACTTTATGTTATATTTATACTAGGTACATAAGAGAACCCTAATCCCAAAAAGGGTTGGACTGTCCAAGACATGGGCCCAAAACAATCTTAGCCGAAGTACCTTTATTAATATAACATAGATAATTAAATCCAAATCCAATTTAGTTTAATTAAATAATTTCTATCAAATAGAAATTAATATCATAATTATTAATAATTAAATATTGCAATTCTAAATTGAATATTTAATACTTTCTTGATACACTCTTAAATCGGAGAACTAATCGCATATAGTGTGACCCTATAGGCCTTTATATATGACATCAATCCAATGATGATTCAAACAAAACTCCTAGACAGCTTAGCTGGACGAACTCAGTATATAAAGAACATTCACTTGAACTCAGCGAATTATAACCTTTATACAAAGCTTTGGTGAAATTCCTTTCATTTCGAATCACTCGATTAAGCTTAAGATTTATCCAAGTGTCTATCTCAATGGCTTAATCAATTTATCTCATCTTTATTAGTCGACAACTAGACAATACTTCAATTACTATATTGAACATGTCTCTTGCATTGGCCAATGACTTTAGTCGACCTAATATAGAGATTATGAGTGATCTATCTCAAAATTCCAAACGAGGAATGAATTCTTTCATGGTTCAACTATCACTTTCATTTACATCATGATGCACCCAACACAAGCCGTATCTACCCCAAAAGGAGTGCAAGCATTGGTCATGGTCAAAGTACATCACTCAGTAAACAAGGTGCATATTGACTTCAAGTCAAAGGACTATCACATGCTTTATACACTGATAAATTTTATAAACATACAATAAATAACTTATCAGTAGGGTTTACCACTACTCTCCAAAGTATCAATGTGTCCATCACGAATAACTATTATTCACAGTCGTGAGACTTACTGCATTCTCTAAAATGTGATGCAGACCACATGCCGACATATATTATATTATCAATATCCCAATCTTAATAATCGTTAGTCGTGGCTATTTTAAGAGTAATATTTTATCAATGACATCTCACTATATCAATGACAACATTAACTTTACGGGAACATTTATATGAATAATCACAAACAATCAAAATAATAATTCAGTAAATGCAATGCCATATATATTACGATATATATAATAATTGTGATCAAATATAATGTCTTTAAATCTGATTGTCTGTAGGACATTCATACTTTCACAGTGTGGTTTCACGGCCGTGTCACAGTCGTTGTGATGTAAGTTGTGATGTAAGCCATGTATTCGCTTGTTGGCAAGTCGGCTTGCTCGTTTGGTGGTGCACTTTTCGTTCGATTTTGTGATTCGTGGTCTCGTGTTTTGTTTTTTGCTTTCTTCTAATTATTAGTTGTTTGTGTTTGTATTCTTTGGCGATTTTTTTTAAAGAATTTTACTCCTGGTTATTCACCGTTGTTAATTTTGGATGGACTCGATTGATACTGTTACTATAATCAAAACCATTTATGAACCAGGCAAACTAAGTGCAATAAAAGAGAGAAACCAGTAATCAACCAAAATATAATCTAATTATTGAGGAAATTGCCAACATCAATGATATATCATGTTCTACTCTAAAAAGAAAAAAATTACTTATCATGCACATTATTCCAGTGATTTCATATATATATATATATATATATATATATGCAAGATAGAGATTAAGAAATTTAGGGACAATTATCGTATAATACAAAAGGAAAATATTCTTTCCTAAAAAATCCATTGAAAATATTAATTTCCCATTTATTCATTTAATTTCCTATTTAATCAAATTTAATACATAAGTATACAAGTTTACCCTTACTACCCAATTTTACTTTATTTATCAATTTTCTTTTTCTTTCTTCCAGTTATTCAAATAAAATTCATATTAATTTTGTAATACCCATGTTCAAATTTCATACTACCCATGTTTTTAAATAAAATTCATATTAATTTTATACTACACGTGGTCGAATTCCATACTTCCCACTTAATTCAAAATATAATTTCAAATTTTCTTTTCTTTTTTCTTTCAAGTTTAATCCATCCACAATTCATAATATCGTGTATTAATTTTATACTAACCACCAATCTTGAACAATTATAATTCTATACTACATAAAAATATGCAAACTACATTTAGAAATTATATACTACATTTATTATATTGAGGAATTAATTTCATACTACTCACCAATCTTGTACAATCATAATTCTATACAACATAAAAAGAAATCATACTACATTTAGAAATTATATACTATCAATCCAGAGCCTGAAAACATCCAGCCCAGATCTACAATCTCCACAGACGAGCCCTGGGGAGACAATGGTAATTAGAAGCAAACAAACCAGATCAAAAATAAAAAATAAAAATAAAATAAAGACCAAATCAGATCTATTTACAACAACAATCTTAACCAAACGCCTAAGCCTAAACACAAAAATGACCAAACATCGAAGCCCGTAATTTGAGTTCAATCCCAACCCGAATTTGAAACGAGATCTCTCAATCAGGATCGCCGCGAGTCATCTCCTTGTCGGTAAACCCATACAATGATGGTCTGATTTTTAGTCCTCCGCAACTGAGTCGGACATCAGCCGTACCTTAACCCGTAAATAAATTACTAGAACCTTAAATTGGGAGAGAGAGAGAGAGAGAGAGAGAGAGAGAGACGAGGGGAATGCGGAGCTGTGTGGGAGCTCTGTGTGTGGCGATGGGAGAAGATGAGGGGAATGATGAGAGAAAGATGTGTTTGGTTTATATATAAATTGTATATATTAGCTTTTGGGTCAATTAGGGCAATATAGTCAATTTAGAATATATTTTGAATTATATAGTGTATATATTACTTAAATGAGAATAAATATAAGTACTAGGATCATATGGTAATCAGTAATTTAGAAACAGTAGTAAATTAGAATTTTCCTAAGAGTTTAAACCAGAGATTTTGAGTCATTATATCATGGACCTGAATGCAACTTAGAAGGTGCACTCAATAATTTAATTTATTATCGCATATAATTGACATATATCATCATATATATATGGTATATATCATCACATAATTAAAATTCTAGAATAAAAAACTAAAACCCTAAAATGTAAAAAACAAATCTAAAACAAAAAACTAAATCCTAATAACGAAAAATAAGTACTAAAATAGAAAACTAAACCCCAAAATTAAATATTAAACTTTAAACCCTAAATTTCTATCACATTTCATCACATATAACTGGTAAAATAATATATTTTTTGTTGAGACCCTATAATAAAAATTTAAATAAAAAAATAGAAAAATTAAACCTTAAAATAGAAGATTAAACTTTAAAAATAGAAAACTAAACCTTAAAATATAAAACCAAATCCTAAAATGAAAAAGTAAACTCGAAATTCTACATTTTTATCATATTATCACGTATAACTATCATATATTATCACGTATAATTGTTATATATTATCTCATTTAACTGTTATATATCATCATATATAATTTAATAGTAATAAATTTTTAAACGGTGCACTAGGTAATAAATGGACAGAGATTTTGGATTAGTTTTGACATTTTATTTTGTCGGAAAATTAAGTCCGTGCCATTAGAGGGGACCCACCTCCTTTTTTTCCCCTCTAAAAGAGAAATAGCCTTATTTCTTTTGTGTTACGCTAGCTTCGGAGATTTATGGTGTCCAGGGGAAGTCCAACTAGCATTATTACCATCATGGAGTAAAGAGGGACCAGCCACCTTGTGTCACCCACAAAATTTTTTGTCTTTATTCTCATTGTTTTAACTATACTTGAGGAATTCAAATTAATATTAACAAATTTATAGAGCTTGTTTGAATGCAATGTATATTTCTAGTCCATCTTACTGCAGTATATTTCAATTTCCTTAAATCTTTATTTTAGTCAGGGGCGGATCTACGCTATCCCGTGAGGGGGCCACGGCCCCCCCCAAAAAAAATCAAAAAATAAAATAAAATACTATATAGAATTTTATTTATTTATGTTGTGTTATATATTAAATAGTTTTCTCCATGTACAATTAATTAAGTTGGTGTGGTGGTTTGAGGACTAACATTGATCCATTAAAATTATAGGTTCAACCCCCTTTACTCTCTTTTTCCTCCCTCATTTTTCTTCGTTCCCCTTTTCTTCTTTCCTCCCTCTTTTTTCTTTTAATTTTTATTTTTTGCCCTTTTTTTCTTTTCCTTTTTTTTCCTCCCTCTTTTTTCTTTTAATTTTTATTTTTCCCCTTTTCTTCTTTCTATTTCATTTTTGTTTCTTTACTAYCTCTGACCTGCTTTCCTCTTTTTTTTTCCTCTTGTTTTTACCCTCTTTTTTCTTTTACTTTATATTTATTTCCATTTTCTTCTTTCTATTCATTTTTTGTTTCTCTATTATTTCTCACAAATTAGCAGCAATAAAAGGAATAAACACATTACGTTCATTTTTTCGTATTAGTCTCACAAGTTTTTTCCTCTTRTTTTTACCCTCTTTTTTCTTTTATTTTTCTCTCTTCTCTTCTTTCTATTTAATTTTTGCTTCTCTATTATCTCTCACCAATTAGCAGCAATAAAAGGAATAAATACATTCAATTCACTTTTTTCATTTTTTCGTATTAGTCTCACTAATAATCAACAATAATGTACAAGTAAAAGGTATTTTTTTTTATCTTTTTTCTTTGCTTTCAGACGAGTCTACTCTCAGCGAAGACCCACCGATTATTACAATTATTTTTATTTATTAGTATTTGGCCTCCCCACACTTATAATCCTGGATCCGCCTCTGATTCTAGTATCGAGTTATTGCAGTATATATCAAGTCCGTTTCAAGTCTTTTACACAAATCATTTTTTTCAAATCCAAATACTTCCTCAAAAATATAATCTCTAGATATTATTAATTTATGGATAAAAAATTGAACATAGAGATTTAAGGTCTATTTGGGAGAGAGTATACAATGGACATGATGCACTTTATAAGGTGCACCCTTTAATTTAATTTATCATCGTATATAACTAGCATATATCATCACATACAACTGATACATATCATCACATATAACTGATACATATCATCACAAATAACTAAAATTATAAATTTAAAATTTAAAATCCTAAAATTAAAAAAATAATCCTAAAACAAAAAATTAAACCCTAAAAATGAAAAATTAATCCCTACAATGAAAAACTAAATCCTAAAATTGAATATTAAATTCTAAATTCTAAATTTTTATCATATATCATCACATATAACTGACACATATCATCACATATAACTGACACATATCATCACATATAACTAACAGATATCATCACATATAACTGGTAGAATGATAGATTTTTGCCGGACCCTAAAATGGAGAATTAAATAAAAAAAAATAGTAAACTAAACCTTAAAATGAAATATTAAACCCTAAAAATGGAAAACTAAACCCTAAAATATAAAACTAAACCCTAAAATGGAAAAGAAAACGCTAAACTCTAAATTTTTGCCACATATCATCACGTATAAATACCATATATCATCACATATAAATGTCATATATCATCACGTATAACTATCATATATCATCACGTAATACAGGAGCACCTAGCAAGGTGCACCCGGGTGCACCTAATAAATTGCCCCTATTTGGGCTAGAATCTCGAATTTCGGATTATTTGAATATCGAATGCTCATTTATTCTAAAATTTAAAAATTAAATAATCAAACAACAATATCTTACAACTAAATAATTAATATTACTAAACACAATATAATAATACATTATCATCCATTTTTCATACATGATTTGACATCAAATACAATATAATAATATAATATTATCCATTTTCGCATGATTTGACATCTACAGTAAAAAGTACAGATTTATGAATCCTATAACAAATAAGAATTCTTACTATTCACATAATTTTGAATACAAAGAATTACAAATAACAAAATTTTGAATTCCAACGAATGCTAGTTCAAACAGGCCTCTAAAAAGTTTTGTTCTGTCAGATGTATTAGTAATTTCATTTCATATTATTTCAATCCGATTCATTTCAAATGATCAATAACCAATTAACCATCTTGATTACACAATCCCATTTTTAAAATATGGCTGATTGTCCACCCATTTTTAAACACTTGATTTCACAATCCCAATAGAATTTCCTTTAAAATGAGTCCAGCTTAGAAATTGAAAAACTGAGAATTGCACCATTCCTAATGGTAAATTACACTAGGTATTTACTGTATCATGCATGGTGCACCCGATACTCATTTTAATATTTTATATGATGAATGTGAGATGGTATATGAATATTTTGTGCAATGCATATAAATATTATGTGTGATAAATATTATTATGTGAGTATGAATTTTATATTGAAAGAATTAAAAATTGTATGTTATGCATGATGGATGTTGATTTTTTATATGATTAATGTATATTCTTTGTGATGAATATATATATTTTGTATTTGATTATATATGTGTTTTGAATATTCATCACACACAACATACATATACCATTGCGCAAAATATATATATATATATTCATTTTCGACGGGACGCACCTAACAATCTCGCCGACGTGATTTCGACGGCGCCCGTTTACACTTTTTTTTTTCTATTGGATCTCAACGACCACTTCGATGAGAAGATCCGTGTTGACAACAATCATATTTATTACATATAACATTTATATTCATAACACATGATATATATATACCTTCTCGCAAACACACACACACACACACACACATATATATATATGTATATATATATATATATATATATATAAGGAATCGGGTGCATAATGTATGTATGATGGACTTGCGTGAAACAAAGGAAAAAAGGATGATTGAACTAATAACATTGCATTTCACCGTGTATTCTCGATGCAACCAAAAAGATCGGTGCTTGAATAATAAGGGGTACTAACCTTATATATGTGATCAGCGACCTGAATAACTTCGAATAACCGTGCTGCGACCTGGATGATCTCCAAAGGACTCCTGACAACTTGTTAGATCCTGCAAAATAAAACCCAGTTGAGGTGGAGGATGGCCCCGGCATAGGCCCTCCGATGCCTAAGTTAAATGCGAGAGAGATCTCAAGAGCGTAGGATGTAAAAATCAACTTAGAGAGAAAGAATGAGGCCTGAGTCCTCTTTATACTCTTTATAGAGACAAGAGAAATATTCTCAATCTAGGGTTTCCCTTTCCTACCATAAATAACACAATGACTCAGAATTAGGACTCCTCCTATATGTTAAATTCCCATAATTGATACAACTCTCGCTGAATTACTATATTAGTCGTGGGCCAATAAGCCCATTCATATGATTCAGTCTGCCGGGACCCCATAGAATAACCCATATTAGTCTGCCAAAACCCAAAATCATGAAACCCAGCTCTTAACACTAAGCCACCACTCACGCCAAGCTGGCATAATAAAACTTATATCAAAAGTGGTCGTCACCTCACATAAGAGCTCGCCACTCTTATGCAACAGGTCGCTGCCCTTCAAAACAGCTCGCCCAACTCTCAAAAGGATTGCTCCTCCTAAGAAATGAGGTTGCTTACTAAGATCCTCATAAATACTTGAATGTTGGCGACGTGGATATTTGATGTCGTATCAGCTAGTACCCCACATTCTGGTTGGTTGAGATAAGAAACCAAGTAGAATATAATCATGAATTAAACCCCAAAAGTTAATCGAGCGTGCTCCTTGGTAAAGCGTGAAACCATCAACCATCACTTCTCACCTAATAACAGTATATGCATTTCTGCACCATGTCGGACACGTGTTGCCATCCCGTTACCTCGTAATATATTTAATCCCGTGGGCCCAAAAAACAAAAGGTCCACAATAAACCCTATCAACTTTCCTGCCTTTCGAAAAACCTTTATGTCCTTTCAGCTTTTCGCCGTCCAAAACACATAAAAAATACTCCTTCTCCTTCATTTAATCCCATTTACACAATATCAAAGCAAAACACACCATTTTCTCAGCAAAAACACTCTACGAATTTCTGCAAAAATCACGAAGCACCAACAATCTGCACCAGCATCACTAGTCAAAACGATGAGTAAGTCCCCTTAATTGGGCGCTATCATATAACTTTGTATTGGCCAAGTTCATGAGTTGGAGATAAGCGGACTCGAACCGCTGACATCCGCCGCAGGGTAAACCACCGCCTCTCATGCCCCCCGACTGATTCTACCATAGAGGCCAACGATAGACAATAACTCTCCCCCCGAACACAGCTTACAACTTTCATTTATTCTGATAATAATTATCCTAATTTTTGTTGTTAATTTCTGTGTTGGTGAGTGTGATTTTATGTCTTTTCCCCTCATCATTAATTGATTGATGATGAACCCAAATCCTTCTGACTCCACTTATCCAAACCCTAATCTCGCAAACCCCAACTTATCCTTTGATACTGAATCAGTAGAAATTCCCCTTAAACGACCTACTAAGAAAAGAAACACACCCAAACTTCCACCCACGCTTGCTGACGAACTAGAGGGAAATGTTCCTTGGACCGAACTCGGGTCTCAAACCCAAACATTAACCGAAGCTTACGATCTAATTGAAGACATAGCCGAGGACCTCCCCATAACACAACCTGAGACCGAACACATATATGAAGGCATCCTCGTAGCGCAGCCCGAAACACCCTCTTCTCCAAAAGAACAACCTGCCCTTCACCAACAATATTCAGAATTGCTTTTTGAATGGAGCAAACGCCCCTACGATGTAGAACTTACCAAATGGGAGAAAGCTCTTTCATTTGTAGGCCTTGACTCGCGACCTACGGATGCAGATGATATTATTAATAGTTATCTGTCATCGAGCTCGGAGGGCGGAGCAACTATCTTACCAGATTCAAACCCCGCAGTGATGTCAGTAACGCGAGCTCCCACTGTGAATACTAAAGAAGAAATGGAGCTTGCACTGGCTGCAAGAAACATACCAGTTGAGGTCGCGGACTTTGACAATCAAATGCCAATGCGTACCTCCATAGGCAAAGTCAAAAGAGTAGACGTCACCATGATGCCTATCCCTCCAGTTCCTAAACACCGAAGTCTCCAACGGAAACCTGCTGCTACTGCTTCTACTTTGAGTTCCCCAGATCTGGAAAAAGCTATCGCTCAATGCGACAGTGCTGATAAGATAGAATCCCTTCTTGGAAAGCGAGTAGTAACCCAGGTAATTTGGCATCAAGAATGATTTATTCCAACACAATACATTAATTCTCAACACCCTCTTGTTACTTCTCTTGGTGCAGCTAAAACCTCTCTTAACTGCTCTATTCAGTCAACTGTTGGCTGCGACCCCCAAAGGTGACTTACAAAAAACCTGCGACGAGCTCACAACTCAGGCAGATAAACAGACGAAACAACTATCCTTGACCTAAGGAGAACTTTATGTGACTCGTAACCAACTGGAAGCTTGGGAAGAAGAGCTAAACATTTCCAAAAGCCAGGTGGAGACCTTCGAGGATCGACTGTGAAAGGTAGAAGAGATGCTGCGAGTAAAAGAGAAACAAATACATGAGGTCGGCTACATAGCCCGACAATAGGGGGTCGCTGAAGGCAAAGCAAAAGGAAGAGTACAGGGGACAATGAAGTCTTAGATGAAGGCATGCGCGAAGGAGGGTGCACGTTTTTGTAAAGCGAAGTTGGCAAGAAATTTACCGAGGCGTATAGGACAGAGCTGCTGAGGACATACAGGAATAAAACTCATTATCTAGGTAAGATGGGAAGGGGAGGCCGGGAATGGGTCAACTTTTCTATAGAACGGATCAAGACCCAACTCGTAAAGCCAACATTTCATTCAAACCAGTTGCAAAGAGCATAGATGACGAGCTACCCAACTTCTCCTTCTGGAAAGGTGATCAGGCCCTCATGTAACAGCAAAATGGTGGATCCCCTGTAAGGGTGATGCAATATTGAGAGATGGAATCGGTACCGAGCTGGAGACCCCCATCGATGAACTCTTGTCCGATTGTCATTTGGCCTAATTTAGCACCTCTGTAACTTAGACATCTGCTTCTTCTGAATTTCTCTAGTAGGCCTTGTATGAACAATTTATGATTTTATATTTTCCAGTTGCTAAATTTTTTGGTGTTCGACCTTTCTTATGATAACACAACCTGTCATGCGATGGTTATATTAAAATATCCCAGAATCATGAGTAAAACCACACTTGACTATGAATTATGCAAACCAAAAAGCAGTTAGGTCGCCAAATCGTAATGGGAACAAACTAAAGAAAACCAAGAATCTATTTAGTCCCCAAGTCATCAAAAATAACCTACCATCGAGGTTACCAAGTATATTATATGCAAGTTATAAATAGAGGATCATATTTGAACATATGCAGATCGCAATGAACATCATGTAAATCAAACATACTTGGGTAACATTAAACCAAACATGTTCACTGTTGAAAGAAAATATGTAAGTCAAACATATCTCCTTCTCATGACATCCCTGAATATGTAAGTCAAACATACTCAAGGATATACAAAAACATGTAAATCAAACATGTTTCCATATAAAACCCAACGACACCAAATCACATAAGACCAGATAACTCACATAAGATCAAGCCAATTAAAACACAACACATATAAGACAAACACAAAAAATAAGAGGAGACATGCAAATCAAACATGTCTCTTCCCAAGACATCCTAAAATATGTAAATCAAACATACTCGAGGATATGCGAGAACATGTAAATCAAACATGTTTTCACACAAAACCATCTATTTTCTGGCCCAGACATTCCATCACCGACCTCATAAAAGCATCAGTATTTATAATCATATTCGCAAGAAATCATAGAACACATTCGATGCCGTAAGAAATCATTTACTCATTATCGATAGATATCAGCCCGTGATGGGTAAAAAAGCGATAAGCACATGAATTCACCGCCGACCTAAAGGAGCGTCAGTTCATTATAGCAATAGGTAAAGATAAAGTGATGTAAAGTACGAGCCTATCATCCAGAGAGCTAGGCATAGTAATTCTTTAAGTGGCAGACATTCCAGTTTCTTGGTAAAGCTTTCCCTTTGCATCTTCGAGCACATATGCTCACCTTTTTAATACCTTGATGACCTTGAATTGCCCTATCCAGTTTGGATCCTGCTTCTTGATGGTGTAGATTGCATCAGCACGCTTCTAGACCAGGTCGCCGAGATCATAATAATCAAGGCGAGGTCGCAGGCTAAGGTCACTGATGAGGTCGCAAAAGTAAAGCTGAGGTCGCGATAGTAAGCTGAGGTTGCAGACTGAGGTCACAACATGGACATTGTAGTGTTCGTATCTGTCTCCGTAGATTATTTGGTAGTTGGTAAAATAACGTCGATAATCTCGGGCATTGTTTTGCATGTAATTGTGGTATTTTTCCCGTCTTTTTGATTAAAGTTTAGAGTTGGTTTTAGTAGTTTTGAGTCGTGTTTCATTAGGTTTTTAGGTTGTTTTCTTATTTTAACGTTTTCAACTTCATTTACCCAATGTTGGTAATGTTTGTGCAATTCTTGGGGCTTTTACGTTTAAAATTCTTGTTTTGTAGGTGGTTAAAAGGATTATATTCTCTCGGCGGACATTTTAGACCAGAAAACGAGAATTTCGAGCCGAAAGCTCCAAATCGACTACCCGATCGACTGGCAGTCGATCGACTGATCACGGATCGACTGAAAGAGCTCTGAATCGATTGCCGAACAGTAGCCAACCTCTTGGAGGCAGGGCAGTCGATCGACTGCGACTCTGAGGGCTGCGAGAACTTTGGTATTTTTGACATTTTTGCCCCTACAAACTGTTGGGATTTGATGGTACCATCGCGCAGCGGAAAATAAAAATTTTTAAATAAAAGTAATTTGAGTCGAATTCAAATTGACGACGGTCCAATTTTATAATCAATTAATTCAAACAATGTTTTAATTGTTTTTAATAAATAGAAATAATTCGATTTTCACAAAATCGAACGAGTATGATAATTTCTATTAAACATATATATATATATATATAACAATTATATATATTTATATATATTAATATATTAACATTATATATAATAATTATATATATATTATTATATTAATCATATATTTAATTATACATTATATATATACATATCAAATATACATATATATATAATATTTAAAAACAGCATGCACATGTAAATTACACAAACATATATATAATATTTATGTAAACAAAAACACATGCACACATACATTATACATGCATATTACACACATCACAGCATGCAATACACCATATTCAAACATTACACACAACATCATACACGTCGCATGCATACTCATTAACACATTGCATATCATATATATAATATACATATATTATACACATTAAACATCATTCATACACAACATGTATATATATATAAATATATATATATATATATATATATATATATAACATATATTCAGCATGCACCTTATTTACACATATTCATTACAGCCTGCACACAACTATAATGACATATATATATATATATTCCAATACCGCCATTTACCTCACGGCACGGCAACAGCAGTCCGGAGAAGACGACGTGGTGGCAGTCGTGCGGAAGGCGCTGGCGGGGAGCTACGGTATGCAGGCGGTCCTAGGCCGTGGAGAAGCAGCGTCCGACAAACCTCGGCTACGGAGAAGCGACGCGAGGCAGTGCTGCCGGGAGCGGAGAATGGAACTCCGGCACGGGGCTAGCGGCAGCGATGGGCTGTCTCTCTCGGTAATGACAGCGTCGGCTTGACACGGCGTTCGGACGTCGGAACGGTGGCAGGGATGACGTCTCCGACAGCAGCGATCCGGGGCTGTGGTGACAGCGGTGGTGCAGCGCTCGAACGGGCACGGCGGTGGCTCGTCTCCGTCAAATCAGTGTCACACACCGAATTTCCCGACGTCCTTTCGACGGAGCACTAGATCCGACGAGGGATTGAAAACGACAACGAGGACCGAACGATTCGGTGCGACGGAGGCCGGCGGCGAGCGGCGGCGACCGGTGGACGTGGGTTGGTCGGCTAGGGTTTTCAAAAGTTTCTGCCGAAGAAGATAAAGGAAAAACGTGTGCTCCCTCTCTTTAAAACCCTTCTTCCTCCTTTTTTAATTTTTTTTTTAATAAACACAAGCCCAAGTCTTATGGGCTCAAAGAGATGGGCTAATTAAAAAAATAAAACTAAGTTGGCCCAATACAAAATTAAAAAACAAACCTTTTAATTTAATAAAAACACCGGCCCAATAACTGTTAAACGGTTTATTGGGTCGACCCTATTTTAAATTAAAAACCCCATCGGAATTAAATCATTTCTCACAAACGATAATTTCAAAAAATATAACAATTATATTTTCGCGTCCAGAATAATTTTCTCGTATTTTTCTCAATTCATAATCATAATTATGAACCTTAGATTCAATCATATTGATATCTAACTATGCTAAAATTAACAATTAATTTCTAGCTATCGTTTTCAATAATCAGGAAACACGTGGTGTGACCCTCAATGGTTCAGGTGTAAGCTAGCCGTGGGTTCACAACACATTGTGATTCGAACAACACATTGTTCTTATATGAGCTCGTCCCTTAGAGTCCCTGATTAAATAAAACTCATTTTACTTAATCACTGGTCAAACCAGAACCCAACGAATTATGAGAGGCGCCTAGCAACTACGCATCATAATTCCCTAGATACAAATGAAGTTCCTGCAAGAACCTTGTGATATAGCTTATATGTACAGTACGATCCCTTCGCGATCTAT
>BMAC01000064.1:161728-172638 GCA_014905375.1 Phtheirospermum japonicum | reverse complement strand
CCGTTTCTTCGAGAAAGAACTCTTCTTTCCAGAAGGAGCAGCAAGGAAGGAGAACAAATTTCTTCTTCTTGATGGTTGCCTCATAACTGACTAACATGTTCAACATCGCATCCAAGGTAGGATCGAGTTTGTTCATGTTAAAGTTCACTATGAACTGTTCATAGGAACTTGGAAGAGACAGTAGGATCAAATCCACCTGCAACTCAGGAGGAAGTACCACGTCTAAGTTTACCAGCTTCTCAATGAGTGTTATCATCTTGAGAACATGCTCATGGACCGAAGCCCCTTCTCGCAATCTCAAGGTGACTAACTCCTTCGTCGCCGCGTACCTAGACGCCCGAGTATTCTCACTATACATCGACTTAAGGTTCTCCTTTATGTCGGCTGTATGAGCAAAAGACTCATGCTTCCTTGCAAGTTCAGGGACCATGGATGCTATCATATAGCACTTCGCATGGACGTCATCTTTCTTCTATTTCTCAATTTCGGCACGTTGAGCATCAGTAGCATCATCAGGGAGGGGTTCAGAAGGGGGTCTCTCAGTTAGCATATAGAGACGCTCATCAACAGTGAGCACCAATTTCAAATTCCGGATCCAATCTAGAAAGTTTGGGCCAGTGAGTTTATTTTGGTCAAGGATCGAGGCAAGAGGATTCTTAGACATAATTACTGAGAAATTAGAGAAAGACAATGTTTAGAGTTTTATTCGAAATAATCAATACAATTAATAGTTTGGACTTTTACATATTAATTGTTCTCCCACTAATTTATTCGAATTCCACCACCCTCTAGCAGAATACGAGAAAACATATTTTTTTTTAATGGGCTTTAGGTCCAATGACGCAAACACGACCCCCAGTTAATCTGACMMGCCATGTTTGTTCAATGGTAGAAACAATTTCAATCACATCAAAATGTGACCCTAAAGATAGATTTTCTCACACTTGATAATGACCTAGGTTAATCCAGCGAATATCAAAATCTTTGTGTGKCAGGTCTGACCTACCAATGTGAGACGTATAAGCTCAATTCTATCAGGTTAACGCAATCCCCAGTTAATCTGACCAATCACGTCAAACCAATAGAATCTCACATACAAATCTCCATCTAATGCCAATTAGATTACAGCTTTTCTTATGACAGCACTCCCCGCTAACACGGCATACTGCACTGCCACAAGAGGCTATCACATAATCTAACCGTTGGTAGAAGGAAAGAAAAAGAACGACAATTTGGTTTTTCTTTATAGCCTTATTTAATTCTTAACCTTTAAGAATGAGGGATTTTAATTTTATATCTCATCCGAAATTTAGTCATGATCAATTGTTTATTCTTTACAATTTATCATCATCGAACTTAGTTTCATCCATTCATCATATGAACGATAAACTAAAACGATTTAGTTGGTGTTCTATTAATTTCAAATTAATTTAACAATTTAAATCAATAAATTAATCCAACACCTATTTATCGAATTCAAATTGATTTGAAAGATTGATTATCTTATTGGGATCTAGTTGATTTTAATTTCATTAAATTATGGATCAACTAATTTTCCTTATAGAGACTCGAGAATAATTAAGTTTTAGGATAAGACTGTCAAACAGTCTGACACGTAAGACTGTCGGACAATCTGACACGTGATTTCCCGTGAAATTCTAAGGCCAACCAATTATTCAGCTATAAGAAATTCCCAATCACAAGATAATATCTAAATCAACAATTCAACAAATTCAACATGCTCTCGAAAGTAAAAACACATAAGCAATTAATTGATTTAAAAACCAGTAGCTTTGATACCACTGTTGGGATTTGATGGTACCGTCGCGCAGCGGAAAACAGAAATTTTCAAATAAAAGTAATTTGAATCGAATTCAAATTGACGACGGTCCAATTTTATAATCAATTAATTCAAACAATGTTTTAATTTCTTTTAATAAATAGAAATAATTCGATTTCCACAAAATCGAACGAGCATGATAATTTCTATTAAACATATATATATAACAAATATATATATTTATATATATTAATATATTAACATTATATATAATAATTATATATATATATTATTATATTAATCATATATTTAATTATACATTATATATATACATATCAAATATACATATATATATAATATTTCAAATAAAGAGTATGTAGATTATAAACACACATATGTCAAAACATACTGCATGCACATAATATAATTCACACACGCATATTCATTAACACACAACATGCATCTTCAAAAAAAGATATTCATGGCACACACATCTTGCACTTCAACAAACAGCATGCTTATCAAACTAAACATACTCACGACATATATATATACATATTATATTAATACATAACATCAACATGCATGAATATATATATTAAACCAACATACAGCATGCATGTTAAATGTTCACAGCAACCTTTATATAATCCAAACATATAGCGTACATATATAATTACATGAGCAGCCATATTTACCTCTCGGCTAGGTTCGGCAGGAGGTTGTCCGGCTCACGGCACGGCGGAGAAAGGTGCGTGGAGCGGCTTGGAGGATGTGGCTCGGAACGACGCAGCTGCTAAACCTCCGGCGAGGCGGCAGCGAGCTCACGGTGGCGAGGAACTCCGGCAACAGCGACAGAGGCGGAGCGGGGTTCCGGCGAAGTCGGGGTGCGTGAAGCAGCGTCTGTGTAGCGCTCACGGCGGCAAGGGCTGACCCGGACAGCAGCGGTCCGGCGTGGCGGCGACGCGTTCGGATCGTCGACTATGGCGGATGGCCAAGGTGACAGACGGGCTGCTCCTGTCGCCCGGCGACGGCGCTGCGGGTGGACTTCCGGCGCGGCGACGGCTCTGACAAACTCCGGTAATTAGATCACACACCGAATAACCTGATATACTCACGACGATGCCACTAGTCTCGTCGTGAGATTGAAAAACGACGGAGAAGTTTGGACGATAGGGTTTTTGTTTTTTTTTCTTTCCAAAAAAGTTTTCCTACTTCTGTTTTTTTTTTTTTTTTGAAAAAACAGTCTCCATCTTATAATGTTGTTGGAGACAAGAGTTTTAAAACCGTGGACTCTTCTTTCTTTTTACATTCTGTTTTTTTTTTTTTTTTTTTTAATGAACTAAATGGCCCAAGCCAGGCCAATTAAATAAATAAAAACAAGCCCAATTCTTTATTATGTTGTGGGTCAATAGATGGCCCAAAAGAAAATAAACACAAACTTTTTAATTTAATAAAAAAACCGGCCCAATAATTATTAAACGGTTTATTGGGTCGACCCAATTTAAATTAAAAACCCATCGGAATTAAATCATTTCTCACAAACGATAACTTCGAAAAATATAACAATTATATTTTCACGTCCAGAATAATTTTCTCGTATTTCTCTCAATTCATAATCACAATTACGAATCGTTAGATTCAATCATATTGACATCTAACTATGCTAAAATTAACAATTAATTTCTAGCTGTCGTTTTCAATAATCAGGAAACACGTGGTGTGACCCTCAATGGTTCAGGTGTAAGCTAGCCGTGGGTTCACAACACATTGTGATTCGAACAACACATTGTTCTTATATGAACTCTTCCCTTAGAGTCCCTGATTAAATAAAACTCATTTTACTTAATCACTGCTCAAACCAGAACCCAACGAATTATGAGAGGCGCCTAGCAACTACGCATCATAATTCCCTAGATACAAATGAAGTGCCTGCAAGAACCTTGTGATATAGCTTATATGTACAGTACGATCCCTTCGCGATCTATGTCCCGATTGAACAAGAGGTATTGGTTCATCGAGACCTCTTTATAGTTCAATAACTGTGTGTACGTTCTAGGTTCAAGATAATCCGTTCGTGTGTGACTTAGAGAAACACATTTCTCTAAACACCCCACTATCAGCTCTGGCCAGAGACTCCGAGGATTTATCAACCATCAGAACACACAGGACATCCATGACTTATCATGCGTCCGAATCCCCTACTACCATGCACAGACTTCCCACTAGATTCCCGACTATGCGAACGTTGCCCCTTTTGATTGGCCTCCAAGGAGACACAGAGACAGGTCACAACATAGCCTGTCCTCTAGTGAAGTCACGATGAGGTCTGGGTCTTAAGGATTAATGTTGTACGCTATACCATAGAAATCATCTACTCGATGAGTGGGAACCACTTAGAGATTTTCTAGGTGAGGGAGTTCAGTGAACTCATCATATGAGCACCTACTTATGTATGTCGATGTCCAGACACCGTGACCGATGAGACGCGGTCCACATACACTAAGTACTAGTCTTAACGGGAAAGGCCTGTATCCTCATTATGGCGTAACCCTTTGACTAGGAACAAGTTCGATGAGTTACATTACGTGCTAGATTATCTCACGGTTCTGCTAGACCAATCCATCGTAATAAAGTAACTTCATCAGGACCATACCTATGCAACTAGTACGGGACAAAAGATATGGAATGCCAATAAGTATAAAAGATATTATTACGAATAAAAACCGATTGTATTATAAGAAAAAGGTCAGACCACAGCCACAAGTTGGCTTGTTGGTCACCCTATTCTAACAAAAAGAACTATATAAAGCCCACACCTTGGACCAATGAAGAACACCTCTCTCTACCCAACCCTAACTTGGGTTTGGGATTGATTACTCTCAAGCTCTTGGATGATTTCCCTTTTCTCTTGTTTTAGATTTAATTTCAAGCTTAGTTGTAATTTCTCTTCCAAGATTTAGATTTAATTTCAAGCACCTCCTTGGGTTTGTAAGCCCAAGAAGAATTCAAGTACTCCCTTGGATTGTTACTTTGATGCAATTAAATTCAAGCTTGTTTCATTTCTTAATTCAAGTAAGTTTCCTTTCAATTTCATGTTTTGTGCTTTAATTCCATGCTTTGTTGTTCATTTCCATGCTTGTTCTTCATTTTATGACTTTTGTCTTAGCACCTTAAAATCATGTTAGATCTTAAGAATTGGCTATGAAATCTAGATGAGTGACACATCTAGATCATAGATCGGGTCATGGATCATCTTGATTTTGATTTTTTTCACATCCTTTATTTGTAATTTAATTTTCATGCTTAATCCTAGATATATGCTTTATTGCTTGTTGTCTTTCATAAAGTTTCAAACTTTCCCATCAATTTTCATTCCTTTATCCATTCATGCTTTCAATTCATGTTAATTTGCATTATTCAAGTTTTTATGTTCATGCAAGCTTAGTTGTACCTTGTGCATGCATGTTTGTACTTGGTGAAACATGCTTGTTTTAGTTTATTTTCATTATTTGCTTGCATTTTCATTGAAGGCATACGACCGAGGCATTCTACCCACTTGCTATTTCATTTCCTAATGTAGTTTAGTTAGTTTAATTGCTTTATTTTCATTTTCCTTTTATTTCCAAAGCTACAAACACATTGAATCTTACATTCGAATCGATTTCTGGTAATATCGAGCCAATGAACCCGATGATTTATTCATCACCACTATAACTCTTCTAACAAAATGGTGCCATTGCCGGGGATCGAACCCGGGTCACCCGCGTGACAGGCGGGAATACTCACCACTATACTACAACGACTCGACTTGGTTAAGCATTTCGATTTGATTATTGTTTCTTTGTGTTTTTAGCTTTATTTGTTATTTGAAGTTTTTTCTTAAGTATGCAGGGTACGTATAGCTATGTTGGATACATTCCCAACATGGGAGGATATGATGCAAACCATGCTGGGAATGGAATGATGTATAATGGATTTGGCAATGTGGGAGGGAATGGTGCAAACCACGTTGCCAATGGTGGATTCGGCTATGGTCAATCCAATGGGAGGGCATGGTGAAAACCATGTTGGGTCGAGCATCTTCATGGGTTCAAACAGTTTGTATGGAGGTTACGGAGCCCCTACTCCTCAATTTCCGAACATGTATAATGAAGGCTTTGTTAATCCAAATGGGATTTTTGGTAACCAAAATCCGAATTCCACTTCGCATGGAGGATATGATGCTTCCAATAACTTCCCGAATATGCATACTCTGACATCCGGTCCATATGGTGGCTTTAGTGCTCCCAATCCCTATCCGAATATGTATAATGGTGGCTTTGGGAATCCCAGCTCGTGTGGAGGTCCTCCTACTTCGAATCTCAATTTTGGGACGCGCATAACCCCATCCACTAAACATCACGAAGATTATGAGTTGTTTGGAGGTTCGAGATCCATTGTTGCAAGTGTCCCCCTCATCCGCACTATGGGGGATGTTAACAAACCTTTGGTGGAATGTGCATGGTGTATAACGTGTGGTCATGATACCAAGTCTTGCCCTTCACTTTCCTCGTTCGATATGCCGATGACTCATTCAGAGGACGTGTATGGGGGTCATGGATATCAAGCGGGACCCGATTATGCCATGCTATCTTTTGCTCCACCACCGTATCATAATCTAATTGTTTCTCCTCATGTGGGCCCATGTCATCCGACGATCCCGGTGATTGCTCCTACCCCACCTCCCGATTCAGATCTATTGGCCATTACACGACAATTCTCAAGTCCACCTTCACATACTTTTTTGGTCGCGATCTTTGATAAGTGTGGGGTGGTTGAGAAATGGGTGTCTCACCGTCTGAAGAGGACGTGTTTTCATTTCCAAATGCTTTTACTCCTCTTGACCCTTTACCTTTTACTTAAAAGAATCTTGCGAAGAATGGGTATATATGGAATTCCTCAAGGCCATGGTCGAACGGGTTTATATGGAGGATAGGAGCATTGAGGAGGATATTGTCCAGGAAGCCTATTTTGAGGAGTGTTGTGAGTATGATGAGCCCCTTGTAACGATGAGTATGTTGTACCTCTATGTGCCTAAGACTTTTATGAAAATGATTGTTTATGTGTCGTTGAGGGCAACAACGACTTTTTTGAGGAGGAGGTGGGGATAGTTGATGATAAGAGTGAGAAGTTTGAAAATCACCTTGAGGAAAAGATCATTGATAATAATATGGAAGAGCTTGAAGACTATCTTGAGGGGATTGTGGAATTGTTCGAATTAGACCCCGATGAAGACGAGAGGAGGCACAAGCCCGAGCTTAAGCCTCCCCCATACCCCTCCAAGCATTTCTATTTGGAAGAGGTGAGTAAGCCGATTATCATCTTTGAAAAATCGGAATGAGAGGAAGAGGAGAGGTCGGTTGAAGAGTCTAAAATTCTTAAGGATGCTATTGGTTGGAGACCCGGAGTGGTTGAGAGAGTTAGCCCTTAGAATTTGAGTTTTGATGAAATGGTGAGAGCTGGGATTTGGAGACTGTTGTGGGAAGGCTTGATGTTTGTACTTTCCAAAAGCGAGTGGGTGAATCCCATTGACTTTGTAGCAAAGACGAGCGACATGTTCGTTTTTGAGGATGGAAAAGGAGAGTTGTTGGCCACGAGGGCTGCAATGGGTTGGAGGATGTTGATCGATTTTAAGAAGTTAAATGTGGCTACCAAGAGAGATTATTTCCCTTCCCCGTTTGTCGATCAAAGGTTGAACAAGCTTGCCGGCCAATATTCCTTTTGTTTTCTTGACGAGTCATTGGGTCACTTCAAAACTACCATTCCACCCGAAGAACTAGCCGAGACAAGTCCCATTTGCCTGTTCGGAGTGTTTGATTTTTGGTGAGTACTATTTGAGATATGCAATGCGCCAAGAATGTTCCAAAGAGTGGATCCTCCCGACAAGGGGGAGATTGTATTTGTGGATCCTCCCATTCTCTTTCCACCTTTACCAAAAAGGGAGTTCGTCAAGCTAGTGACGTTAAACAAGCGCTTATTGGGAGGCAACCCAAGTCCTTCTCGTTTATTTCTTTTCTTTTCTTCTTTTCTTCCTTTATTTCTATCTTCTTAAAATGAAAATCCAAAAATACTTGAAAAATTCAAAAAGAAAAAAAAAGAGAAGAAAAAAAATATTTTTGTTGTCTTTTGGGTTCTATCAAGTGTTTGGTTTTGTTTTATCTTGATTTATGTACATATTTTCTTGTGTTTTTGACTTTTGTGATTTTCTCTTTTAGTGTTTTGTTTTCCGACTCCAAACTTCGCCGATTTGATAAGCTGAAAGCGTTCATGGAACCGGGAGAAACAAGCCATGCTCGGTTATTGCTTGGATTACTTAGAAGTTTAAGTGGACCCCACCGAGCTTGACACGAACTCGCTTGGTTAAGGAAGTTTCTATTCACCCTCCTTTTACTTGATTATCATTAAAATGAAATGAGGGCATTGCATGGTTTAAGTGTGGGGTGGGTAGGTGGTTAGTGTCCGAGTGTCACAAAGCGTGATTTGTCTTTTTTAACTTGAGCCTTGGCGAAGTGATGCATTCTTGGCGAAGTGACGCTTACTATTTGTGCATTTATATGGTTGAGTCGATTTTTATGTCTTGGGTGTGTTAATTACATGTTTAAGCAATCTCCACATGCTTGGAAGTTTGAATAGTTTACTTGTCGGGATTTTACATGTTTATGGCCTCTTGTGTGAGGAGTTGAATTTTTGTGCTTCGTCCAAAACCCGCATATATATATATATATATATATAATCAATATTTTCTCGTGAAAATATTGCAACTCTCTAAAAGCTCTTTGGATTTTTCTCCCAAATTCGGTGCAAACTAGTGCGTAGCCTTGTGTGATTTATCGTCTTGCTTGCATTTTTATGGAAATTGCATTCAGGAGGTTTGATTTTGCTCGTACATGATTGAATTCGAAAACGACCTCGAGGCACATATATCACCCTTGTTTCGGCCATATCCATATATTTAAGCTACTTGAAAAATCCCAAATGAGACCCCTTGAGCCTATGTCCCGTTTCTTGTTAGCCGAACTCGATTTTAGCTCTTATATCTTCATAAATTGTGAGGTAAGAGTGTATGATTAGTTAACACAAAATGTGAGGGAAATCGATTGTGGGTTTCGGATTTTGAGTTCCTTATACACACAAAAAAAAAATAAAAAAAAAGAGAAGAAGAATAATACTCCAACACAAATCACGAAAAGTGACAAAGCGCGCGTTCAAGTGAGAAGCGTGTGAGTACACGAAAGGGTTTCGAACAAGAGTTTGGTGAATTGGAAAGGGTGAATCAATCATAAGCTTCGGGTTTTAGAAATTAGGGTTTCGTGTGTTATTGAGCACGTTTGATCGTGTGTTAGCCACTGATTTGCATCTTTTTGTACATATTTTCATTACCGTTTTTGTTTCACGTTGCGTGTTTTTTGCTTGCTTTTTGTTGCTTTAGGAGTCGAGTTGGCCATTTTTCGTATTTCTAGATTTTCTTAGTTTTCGTACGTTTTATTATTAATTTTCGTAGTTTTTCACTTTTCCGTTTTCTAGGCCGTAGGACGTCCAAGCGGGGCCCACGCTCGTTTGGGATCATTGATACTCGACTCGGGAATGGACGGACAAAGCAAGGAAGCGCAACGAACGAGGTTCGATAAACCGGCGGACGCGAAAAGAACAAGAAATCGAGCCGGGCGCTGGAATCCAGTCGACCGACTGAACCCCCAAAATCGACTGAATTCCAGCGACTTTTGGCATTTTGGACAATGCAGTCGATCGACTGACTACTTGTCCGATCGACTGCTGTCGATCGACTGGGTCCTCCGAAGATCGACTGAATTCCAGGGCTTCAGGCCGTTTTGACAATGCAGTTCATCGACTGCCGACATGATCGATCGACTGCTTTTTCAGTCGATCGACCGAAAAGCAAAATTTTTGAAGAAATAAGTAATCAGACGTCATTTCAAACAGGCAACTTGATCAGAAGGCTTTCTTCCCCAAGGAAGCTCCTCCAAAACCAGCTTTTCTCCTTTTCACATTTGGTTATTTTAATTTCCATAAATCCTAGTAATTAGTGGTAGATTAGTTAAGCTTAGATCTTAGTAGGTTAATGTTCAAGCTTTGATTTAGATTGCTTTTGTGAAGAACCCTTCAAGCTTTCAATCTTTTCTCCTTCAAGCTTTTGTGTAATCACATACATTTGGTAAACTCTTTCCATTAATATAGCTTTATTTCCATGTTATTTCTCTTGATCTTGTGTTGAAGTTTGATTTTTGCTTAGTTGTTGTTTGATCATTCAAAATTCATATTTTCATTTTATAGCTTTCTAGCTTATGAACTTATGCTTTTAAGTTATCTAGTTGTTAATCAATTTCTAAGTTTGTAGAAGTTTTATAAGATCTTCCTTTTTAAATCTTTTAATTAATGCTAAGTTAATTTTGTTGACTTATTCAAATAAGCTTGACTTTAATTTTCCCTCCATTTTCCTTAATTTCAAATTATTAAGTTTTAATAGTTAATTAGTTTAGATTGATCGGTTTTAGTATAAGCTTTAATTTCCTTTAAATGTTTTAATGTTTTTTTAAATCTTAGTTGTAAAATTCAAAACCGAACAATGACTACCGCTTTCTTAGGTCAAATTAGTTTAATCAAAACCGACGATAAGAACAACTGAGAAACCGAAAGCCGATCACATCCATCCTCTAGAGACACGACTCGGGACAACTTACCGCATCTATAATTGACTCCGTACTATTGCGGAGACGATTTCTAGAGCGTTGAGAAATCATCGATCAAATTTTAGCGCCGTTGCCGGGGATGGATTAAAGCCAATGGCGTTCTTATTTGTTCCTATTGTCATTGTGAATAAGTAGTTAGATAATTGTTTTACATTCGATACGCGTGATGTTTTGTCGTTGTTGTGTATGCAAGGTATACGATCGCTCAGACAGGAGTTGACTCCATTCTTGCCTAACCCCGAAAGGTTGCGACGAGACGCACGAGCCGCTTCAAGGCAAGATACGTCCAACGTCCCGTTGCCTCCTTCATTATCTTCGTCGATAGAAGAGCAAAACATGGCCACTCCGTTTGAAAACCCGACACCCCCTTCCCCTGCCCA
>BMAC01000064.1:117046-137237 GCA_014905375.1 Phtheirospermum japonicum | reverse complement strand
GGCAACGGGACGTCGGACGTGTCTCGCCTTAAAGCGGCTTCGTGCGTCTCGTCGCAACCTCTCGGGGTTTGGCAAGAATGGAGTCAACTCCTGTCTGAGCGATCGCCTACCTTTCATACACAACAACAACAAAAGATTACGCGTATCAAATGTAAAACAATTAATTAACTACTATTTACAATAACAATAAGAGTAATTAAGAACGCCATTGGCTTTTTATCCATCCCCGGCAACGGCGCTAAATTTTTGATCAACGAATTCTCGACGCTCTAATTTGAGAATCCGTCTCCGCAAGAGTACGGAGCTGGTTGTAGGGCGGCGAGTTCTTCCCGAGTCGTGTCTCTCGAGGATGAATGTTTATCGGCTTGTCGGTTTCTTTATTGCTCTTATCGTCGGTAGCGACTAACTATTCTAAACTAGGAAAGCAGTAGTCATTGTTCGGTTTTGAGTTTTAGGACTAAGATTTATATTGAAATACAAGATTTAAAAACATTGAAAATGAAAAGAAAATTAAAGCTTATTTAAAAAAGATCAATCTAAACTAATTAACTAATAAAACTTATAATTTTAAATTAAGGAAAATGGAGGGAAAATTAGAGTCAAGCTTATTTGAAAAAGTCAACATTAATTTAACAAAAATTTAAACTTTAAAAAGGAAGATTTTATAGAACTTTTAAAAACTTAAAAATTGATCTAAACAACTTAACAACTTAAAAGCATAAGTTCAAAAGCTAGAAAGCTACAAATTGAAAATGAAAGTTTTGATAATCAAAATAGCAACTAAACTATGATCCAAGCATTAACACAAGATTAAAGGAAATAACATGAACATAAAACTTATATTAATAGAAAGAGTTTACCAAACTAAGGATTCCACAAAAACTTGAAGGATCAAGCTTGAAAGCTTAACAATGGAGTCACAACTTCAAGGATGCGGATTTCAACAACTAGCTAATAAAGATCTAAAACTTAACTAAGCTACTATTAATTACTAGAAAGTAATACTTAATTAAAAATGGAAAGGAAAAATATGTGAAGGAGTGTTTTTGGGAGCAAGCTTCTGAACCAGACCCCTGTAGCCCGTTGCAAGTTGTCCAAATTGAAAAGACGTCTGATTACTTATTCCTTCAAAAATTCGGCTTTTCAGTCGATCGACTGAAAAAGCAGTCGATCGACTGGCAGTCGATCAATCATGTCGGCAGTCGATCGACTGCGATGTCAAAATGGCCTGAAGCCCTGGAATCCAGTCGATCTTGAGGAGTCCATTCGATCGACCGTAGTCGATCGGCCAATTAGGCAGTCGATCGACTGCGTCGTCCAAAATGCCAAAAGTCCCTGGAATCCAGTCGATTTTGGGGGTTCAGTCGATCGACCAAGTAGGCAGTCGATCGACTGAACATCCAGTCGATCGACTGGATTCCAGCTCCCGGCTCGATTTCTCGTTCTTTTCACGTCCGCCGGTTGATCGAGCCTTGCCCATTGCGCTCCCTTGCTTTGTCCGTTCATTCCTGAGTCGAGTATCAACGATCCCAAACAAGCGCGGGCCCCGCTTGGACGTCCTACGGCCATTAGAAAAATGAAATAGTAAAAACTACGAAAACTAATAATAAAACGTACAAAAATACGGAAACCTAGAAATAACAAAAAACGGCCAACTCGACTCCTAAAACACCTAAAAGCAAGCGAAACACACGCAACGTGATACAAAAACGATAGCAAAAATATGTACAAAAAGATGCAAATCAATTGACACAACAGAGAGTTATGTCGTCTTAGCATCGACATAGTGTCGACTGTCGTGGGCAGAATCGCATCGACGTAGCGTCGACGCTTGCATCGACCGACGCTGCTTCGCTGTTCGTCTCATTTTCTTGATCTTTTTGCTACTTTTCACTGGAAAGCTCGTTCTCGACTCTCGAACATCAAACTTCATCTATTTACGCAATGAACTCTTCCGGTTACTTAGCTGTAAGGTGACAAACAATGAATAATCACCTATTCTCATCAATTACGATCACAATACGGTAAAATAAGCTGGAAGTATAAAAATACGGAATTAAGGTTAAACTATCCAACTTATACCTAAAATAAATAAAAAAAAACTAAAATACTAATAAAAACAAGGACAAATCTGCGCTAATAAACTACCCCACGCTTAATTGGTTTGTTAGTCCTCGAACAAATGTTAGATTCAAAGTATAACAAGAAAGAAAATCAGCTCAAACAATGAGTCGTGTCGTGCTACATACATAATTTTGAAAATATAGATACAAGTCACACAACTTCAAACACCCCACTCTTATTACTTTTTCGCTTCATAAACAATTCATGTATCCTTAAAGGGTAATATATATAAGTGTACGCTCAAAAGCACTCAAGCATTGCTGCATAGGATGTGTATACGCTCAAATCATACAAATACAAATACAATAAACAAGCACCGAAAACCAATATCTTTTCAATCGCAAATTAAGTGTGTTATCAACAAGAATCGGAAAAGGTCTTTTCGGGTTGTAATGTAAGGTTCTTTGGATGGGTATGGAATATATAAGTCTTGTGGCTTACTCACGATCTAACGTGATCAATAACTCACCAAATTATTCTAATCAAGAAGCTAATTTCTTCACCTCATTCAAGAAAAACCTCACTAAACACTCATAATGTAGCCTTTAAACTTAGGCTATTTCTCAACTCAATACTCTAAAACCGACGTGTAGATTAAACTACTTAATCAAAATTGAAGCTTATAATTTGCTTCTTATTCAACACAACTCTTGCCTTTTAAACATTAGGCTTCATAAGAAATTAGAACATAAGCCTTCATAAAGCGCGTAGGCAATGACTTAACACAATTCATCATCCTTCTTATTCTTTCTTCTTTTTATCCCCCTTTTATTATTTTTTTTTATGGGGTTCTCATATTTTTTGAGGGATGGTGATCCTTAATTACAATAATTTCTTAAAATCTTAATAAAAATTACAAAACTCTAATAACCAATAAAAATAACGAACTCCTACCCCGCACTTTTAATGGGTTGGTAGGGGTCGACTCAATAAAATCACTCAGGGCTATAGGCATGGATAATTTAGCTATGATTGGCTCATTCGGAATTTATAGTGGCTAAAAATATATGGATATGGCCGGAATAGGGTTTATATATGCATTAACGTCATGTCCAAAATCAACTACACACAGCGGTTTCAAAGAGATATCAAGACTGGAACTTATTCAAGCACATGCAATGATGATAAATACTCAAGCTACTCATTGGCTTTTTGCATGAAAAAGTTTGAATTGACGCTGCTTTTAAGGTTTTGCGAAATCAATTGCGTCCAAGTACCATTTTACAATAAATAATAATTTTGAAAAATTTTATGCACTTATACACGCTCAGAAGACAAAAGCCTCAAATCTAAACTTAGTTAACTTCGACAGGCAAGCCATACAAACACAAACTAGCGCAAAAATAGCAATTAATCACGTTTGAGTATTTAATTATTATAGGCCAAATACTAAAAATACACAATCAAGCAATAAAATTTACACTCGACCACCCCCCTCTCTAAAAATCTCGGCAATCTCCTGATTGCCAAAAATACATCCAAAAGTCAAAAAGAGGAAGGAAAAGGAAACATCCCTGAAATTATAGAAGGTCGAGCCGCAACTCGTTTAATTGTGCAATTAGTCGTCGCTCCAACGTACATGATATGAAATGTCCTGAGAAAAATAAAACAAACAAAAGAAAGGGAAAAAAATAACAATATTTTTGAATTTTATTTATTTATTTATTTATTTCAATATTTTTTATGCATAAATTAAAAATAACGATAAAAAGATTTTAGAACTCGCGGGATCCATCATCCTCGGTATTTTCATCGGCGTCCATATCGGGCTGGGGAAATGCTGCCTCAAATTGCTCCTCGAGTCGTGAAATACGAGCTCGCATCTTCCTCAAGCTCTGTCTGTTTTGCTCGTGATTTGTGTCTATCTTGTCGTCGATTATTTGGAGCTTGTCGAACATCTTCAACTGGAATGCTCGGTTATCCTCGAAAAATTGGCCCCAATTGGGACTCGGGCCCGAATTTGTATGTGGGGCCGGCTCCATCGTCGCATCGCCATCCCCGTCATTAGGCCGAGACGAGGATCCTCCATGAGTAGTGGATCTCACTCGGGGTGCAGGGGCACATGTCAATGAAAGTGAAGATTTCCCGAGTGGTCGAAAACCGTGAGCGGCCGGATCGAATCCGAAGTGACGGGCTAGGCCAGTGATGCATGGTGCGAAAGAGAGTAAAGACAATCTACTAACTGGCGTTCCCTTCAAAACATTGTAGAGTCCTTGCACGATTAATGGGTAAAGTCGGGGTTGACGACTGTCAAGAAGACATTATAGAACGTATAGCTCGGGTTTGGTTGCGTACGTGGCCTCATTTTTGCACAAGATAATGTGGGAGAGGATCTTGTAAGTTACGTAAAGGGCATCGTCTTGAATATTTGAGCATGGGAATCGCTTGCAATCGCCCGTGTTGCCCCCGATTATCATTTCCCAATATGAGGCTAAGTCAAAATCTTGGACGCCAAATGTGTGGTCCCCTTCGGTCGGGAAACCAAAAATATTACCAAAAATCTCCTCGTCCACATAGATTTCATTTCCTCCCAAGCGACAAGAGAACGTTTTGTCATTGCGGATTGTCAACATTGCAAAAAATTCGAGCATAAGCTCTATAAATCCGGGAAGGTCCATGCGGGCGAAATATCCACAACTGAGGCCATCGACGTAACGGGAAAGGTCGGTATGGTGCTCTGAACCATTTGAGGCTTGCTCCTCAATTCCGTCAACATTTGTAGTCCGATGGGTCGCGAACCCCCATTTTTGAATAGTCTCAAAAATGTTCCCTTCCATTTTTTCATAAATAGGGAACGTCGCTCTGTATTTCCCCAAGATATACTTACGTTTTCCCATTCGAGACATTATCAATGAATACGAAGTTTAACGGGAATGAAAATTATTGAAAATAAAACCCTTGGTTTCTTTGGGGAATGTCGTCGAACACTTGACGTGTGTGTTCAACTAACTAAGAACTTGAGTAAATTTTCAACCAAAGCATTCCCAAACACAACCAACAAAAATCAATATTAATCCCAAGATAGATATAGCGAAGTACCTCGACAATCGTTGCTCGAAATTAGCCCGTTTTCGGAAAATTGCTCCAAATCCACGTAGCCCATTTTGGAGAAATTAGCTTGAATGTAAGTTGAGAGGTGGAAATTCTGGGTAATTTTGGCTTATTGGGTCTTGTGTTTGCAAGAAAATAAAGAAATAAGGAAAGTATTTGAAAACAAGAAAGAAAGAATTTGAAGAAGAAGAAATTGTAAGTTGAATTGTGAAGAAGAAGGGGAGAAGGGACGGGTTTAATAGGAAAAATGAAGTGTGGCCACGGGTTATGAAGTTATGGGTCGGGTCGGTGGGCCAAAATCTGAGTTTTAAACATTTTCTGGGCCGGGTTTGGGTCGCGTCGATGCTGCGTCGACCGATGCAAGCCAAATTGATGCGACAGAGACCTTTTTCTCGGCAGGTGCATCAACGCCGCGAGTAGGTCTCGGCGTCTACGCGGGCGGAATTGCTGCGTCGATTATTCCTTTGCTTGATTGATCAATTCTCCTCGTTCGAGTCCTTCCATCTATTCTAAAAAGATAAAAACGAGAATAAAGCATGAAATAAACTGAAAATAAAACACAAAAGGATACAAAAAGATCGGGTTGCCTCCCGAGAAGCGCAAATTTTAACGTCGCTTGCTCGACGCTATATTGTTCGTTTAATTCCAACCGTGCGGTGGTTCTCCAAACTCCACCAACCTGCGGCCTCATATCGGCAGCCCTATATCGCCATATCATTTAATTATGTGCTTCTGGACTTGAAAGTTTGACTTTTCATTCTCATTGTACAAAGTGGCTACTCCAAATTCATCCATCTCTTTTATCAAAAATGGTCCACTCCACGCTGAATTGAGATTGGCTTTCGGATCAAACTTATGTTTATGATTATACAGTACTAATTGACCAATCTCGAATTGCATGTCATTGACTTTTTTGTTAGCCTCCTTCGATTTCTTCTCCTTCCTCGTTCAATTGTTGATATATGCATCGCCCTTGTTCTTTTCATGTTTAAATTTTTTTAGGGTCGAGGGAATCGTACTTCGAATGATTTGTTGGTGGCTTCAACTCCATCCTTGTTTTGATCTTAGGTGCTTCATTCTTCACATCCAAGTTATCTTGGGATTCTTCAATAATATCGCTTATGTCGATTCCTAGCAACTCGATCAAATCCTCCCCTTTCAAACGCTTCTCGTCGTCAAACTCATCAAACTCCTTACATAGGTCTACTTTGAGTGTATCCCCTACCTTTCTCGAAAATCCGGAGTCGTCCCCGTTGCCTAATTTGTCCAAAACCACGAATCCTTTCATCTCGTGGATGCATGAAGCAACAGGGTCAAAGAACGAACAGTCATCTAGCATGGCAGGGGTAGGAGTGTATTGAATATATTTCAGAGAAAACGTCACTGATTCGCCCAAAACGGTCATCGTCATTCTTCCTTTGTGAACATCAATCAAAGTATGGGTGGTAGACATAAACGGTCACCCCAATAAAATGCTATGCTCCGTTCCCGCAATCGGTACTTCGCCAACGTCCAAGATCACAAAATCAACCGGAATTACCAGCTTTCCAACCTGCACTAAAACATCTTCAACCATCCCTAAAGGTAGCCGAATCGAGCAATCGGCAAACTGCAGTCGCATGGTTGTTGGCTTCAGTGGCCCAAGATCAAATTCTCGATATAGTGAATAAGGCATTAGATTAATTCCTGCTCCAAGATCCAACATTCCCTTTGCTGTTTTTCGATTAGCCAAGGAAATATTAATGCAGAAACTTCCAGGATCGAGTTCCTTAGGTGGTAATTGAATCGAACTTTTTCGCGTTTAAAAATAATGAAAAGCTCGTCCGCAAGAGAACGGAGCTGTTGTATGCGATAAGTTGACTCGAGTCGAATCACAAGAAAGACTAATCGGAAACTATTCCGGTGTTCGATTTTACGTACGTAGAAACGTAAAATAAAAACTAAACTAAAACTAAACTAAACACTCGATCAAATTAGTTTTGAAGTGTCTAACATCTACGAGCAATAAAATAAAAATATTTTAAAAACAATTAATAAAAGCGAGGGTCTAGTGCGCCGGAATCGTCTCCACGATCGGGGTTGTCAATCCCGATGGCTCTAAACGACCCTAAGCGCACTAGACCGATAAAATTAACCATCTGGAATAATTATATTCAAAAGCATATTTTCAGCAATTAAATGCATGAGAATTAAAATTAGCCAACAATCATCATCGTGATCAAAATATAATTTCAACACAAAGCATCAACATAATCAAACGGTAAAAGGAATATGAACTAAATTAACATAATCATTAAAAGATAAAAATGTCAAATACAAAAGGGAAATAACAAAGTTTAGAAAAAAAACTTATAATAAGAAAACAGCAGCCATCAAACGATCTTCAGCGGCGAGAAACGGCCTTCAACATCGGACGGCGTAAAAACGATGAAACGACGAATTATAAAATCTAATCTTGCATGAATTGAAGTGGTGGCATGAACCGAGGGTTATTGACAGTCTCTGAACCTTTCCCCCTCGTCTCAGCCCCCCAAAATGAAGAAACCTCCGGATTTTATAGATTTTTCGAAAATAACCTCTCAAACTGCCGGAGCGTCGATGGCAGTACGTCGACTGACGGGCCTAGGATCGACGCTTCAGAACATTTGCGTCGACGGTGCGTCAGTTGACGCGGGCGTAGCATCGACAGTGCGTCGACGGTGCATCAGTCGACGCACCTGCATGGCTTCGGCTCGTCGCTCGTTCCGTTTTCCTCGTTTTGAGCTGAGATATTAAATTTAAACAAAATTATATTATTTCATATAAAATATAGTAAAAACACATTAAACACCATGAGAAACGAAAAACATAAAAAAGGAAGAAAAACCATAAAAAGATAAACTAAAAACACATTAAAGCACACAACATACGATGCAAAAACACACGAAAATCACATACAAATATGTACAAATCAACTCCCCCACACTTAGCTTTTTGCTTGTCCTCTAACAAAATCTAATCTTGACGTAGACAAGGAAAAGCTAATTACCCGATGACTTAATGACTAATGCATCCATATGATTCAAGAAGTTAATGCATTAGATCGACTAGAAACTCAACTAAAAGGACGACACGATAACGTTGAGATAAGATATTTAGACTAGCTTCCGAACACCTAAAAGTAATGAGTTGACCTCCATGTATGTCACCCATCCATGCCTCGGCCAAAGTCTATCCCTGCTCAAACTGCCAAGTCGTCACCCGACTAGCCCAGTTATCAAAATACCTCTTTAACAATATAATCTAAGAAAAAAAAAAAGAACTCAACTTGTACAAGGTTTTCTCTTCTTGTACTTATTCTTTCTTTTTTTTTTCTTTTTCCTTTTATTTTTCTTTTCTTTTTCTTTTTTTTTTCTTTTTTTTTTTTAATAATAGGTACCCATAAAGATGAGGTACAAAACAAGCATAATATACATATATCAAAAGCGAGAGTTCATTGACTCCAATCTTACGTTGCTAAATGCAACTGATAACATTTCTCAACTTTGCACGTGGAGTTTTAAAGTCTCCAAAATAAAAAGAAAAATTACATAAAATCCTATAGAGGGTATCGGAAAACGGGGCTAGTAGAGAGTATTCGACTCTTAAGAACGAAACATGAATAGAACAAGGGACAAGACACTTCATAGATTATTTACACTTCATTCCCCACAATTACACTATTATTCGAACGAAGTCTAAATATCCTAACCAAAGCATCTAACCACGTCACTTCGTCAAGGTTCCAGTCAATATCAATACACACAACTCAAATCAGTCACAAGCAAGCATACAAAAACTTACTAACCAAACCAAGGACAAACCCCCCCACACTTAAACCATACAATGTCCACATTGTATAAAATGAAAAATTAAGCTAAGTATGGTAAAAGATAAGAGAAGGAGAGATACGACCCTGAAATCACGCTTGTGATGATGAGTTGAGCATCCAAGATCATCTAACGGGCGTTAAAGTCGAGGGGAACCTGAAACGAAAAGAAACAAAAACAAACAAAAACAAATAAAGTTAAAAGGCTTGGGTTGCCTCCCAAAAAGCGCTTAATTAACGTCTTTAGCTTGACGCGTCCACGGTTGATGTCATCCCGGGTCTAAAAATAGATGACGGTCGTGCCACACCTTGGTATTCTCTAAAAGTAAGAGTTGGCGATGATAATCACCAAGGTTGGCATAAAAATCACATCCCGAGATGCAAAACACTCCAACTAGCTTCGGAGGTCGGAAATGCGAGTAATCGATCACCTCGAATATATCAAACAAAAATTGCGGCATGGGGTGATCGGGCACCTTCTCGACTATCTCGTCTACCACCTCAAAATCAAATTTCAACAAAGCTTCAGGTGGTTCAAAATACGACTCAATAGTCTCACTCTCCTCCAAAATTAACATCATAACTCCACCTTCTTCACCAAGAGCCGGGAGGCTTGAATCTCCAACATCCTCCGGGAACTCCAACGGCAAAATCCCTTCTTCGTCCTCCTTAAAGATGTCATCAGTTAGCACAATTGGGGCGGCAAATTCAACCAAATCTTCAATAACCTCCTCTATACACAGCCATTCTAAACAATTGTTCAAGCTTGATTCCACACACGAAGAAGACAAGGAATAATAATCATAGCTCGGAAAAGAAGTATGTAGTTCATGAGGAGCATATTGATCATTAAATCTCCAATCGTGATATGTAGCTGGGATGTGATGACCAAAACTATGATCGGAAAAATTAGCATAAGAGTCAATATGGGCTGAATTGTAGGAATTTGAAAGCGGGACCCATTGGTGATTCGGAGGTTCGGATGGGTGAAAGTAGAACGTATCCATGAATTGATCATAAATTTCCTCCCAAGATCTCAAGGAGTCGGGATCTAAATCCAGCAACCATGTTCCCGCCCGATCCTTTAGCGTGAAAATAAAAAGTCGCATTTTCACTTGATCTATCGACAGGACGAAAAGAGGAAATATCGGGATGATGGTATTATACTCTCGGATGAAGTTCAATGGGTCTTCGCTCGGTAGTCCGTGAAAAATCGGGAGTTGCTCAAGGTAAAACTCATCAAGATCGTACTCCCGCATTGCAAAGCTCATAGGAATTGCCGATCGATACCCGTGCCAATTGGACGTTGGGCAAAACATCTCTTCATCGAAAGGTGGAGCGTCAAAGTCATCATATGGCGAACTTGCTCGATAGTTTGCCATCTTCAATCTAAAATCTCAAATTGTCAAAGCTTGAGCTACAAAGCACAATACTCAACAAACGAGATTAAATGTACCAACAAGAACAAAAAGAAACAAAAACAAAATTCACAAACAAACACTAACACAAACAAACAAATAAGAATACGAACAAAAATAAATAAAAGCAAACACCAAAAATCGTAGCCTTTAGCCTTCCCCGGCAACGGCGCCAAATTTTGAATCAAACTTTTTTGCATTTAAAAATAATGAAAAGCTCGTCCGCAAGAAAACGGAGATGTTGTATGCGATAAATTGACTCGAGTCGAATCACAAGGAAGACTAATCGGAAACTATTCCGGTGTTCGATTTTACGTACGTAGAAACAGAAAATAAAAACTAAACTAAAAACTAAACTAAACACTCGATCCAATTAGTTTTGAAGTGTTCTAACATCTACGAGCAATAAAATAAAAAGATTTTAAAAACAATTAATAAAAGCGAGGGTCTAGTGCGCCGGAATCGTCTCCACGATCGGGGTTGTCAATCCCGATGGCTCTAAATGACCCTAAGCGCACTATACCGATAAAATTAACCAGCTAGCATAATTATATTCAAAAGCATATTTTCAGAAATTAAATGCATGAGAATTAAAATTAGCCAACAATCATCATTGTGATCAAAATATAATTTCAACACAAAGCATGAACATAATCAAACGGTAAAAGAAATATGAACTAAATTAACATAATCATTAAAAGATAACAATTTCAAATACAAAAGGGAAATAACAAAGTTCATAAAAAAAACTTATAATAAGAAAACAGCAGCCATCGAACGATCTTCAGCGGCGAGAAACGGCCTTGAACGTCGGACGGCGTAAAAATGATGAAACAACGAATTATAAAATCTAATCTTGCATGAATTGAAGTGGTGGCATGAATCGAGGGTTATTGACAGTCTCTGAACCTTTCCCCCTCGTCTCAGCCCCCCAAAATGAAGAAAACCTCCGAATTTTATAGATTTTTCGAAAATAGCCGCTCAAACTGCCGGAGCTTCGACGGTGCGTCAGTCGACGCGAGCCAGGCTGCACGCATCGGTAGGCAGTGCGTCAACTGACGGGTCTAGGATCGACGCTTCAGAACATTTACGTTGATGGTGCTTTGATGGTACGTCAGTCGACGCGGGCGTAGCGTCGACAGTGCGTCGACGGTGCGTCAGTCGATGCACCTGCATGGCTTCGGCTCATCGCTCGTCCCGTTTTCCTCGTTTTGAGCTGAGATATTAACATTAAACAAAATTAGATTATTTAATATAAAATAAAGTAAAAACACATTAAACACCATGAGAAACGAAAAACATAAAAAAGGAAGAAAAACGATAAAAAGATAAACTAAAAACACATTAAAGCACACAACATACGATGCAAAAATACACGAAAATCACATACAAATATGTACAAATCAGTAATGGCCTCTTAAAAACTCCGCTTACTTCCTTTTGCAATGTTACATATTGAGTTGTCGCCAAGCGACTCTTCCTTGAAGCAAGTTCCTTGAAAAATTTCACATAGGCAGGCATTGTTTTGATTACTTCCAAAAGTGTCAAGTTAATATTGGCATTTTTTAATTGATTATATAGTTCCATGAATCTTTTGTTCTCTTTAGCTGGACGCAAACGAATTGGAAAAGGAATAACATCCTTGATTGTTGGCGTCAATTGCCTTGGCGGTGATGGTTTAAGAACATCGTCTTTGCCCAGGGCGTCATTCGGAATCGTCCCTTGAATAGATCCAAGAACATATCTATTAGAGGATTTATGCAGCTGATCTACTGGTTTAGAAACATCGCCCTTGCTACGAGTTGGTGTTTTGGCCTTGACTTCGACTTCCTCATCCTGCTCAACTATTCCGTTGTCGATCTTGTTTCCACTGCGAAGGACATGAACTACCTAAGCCTGTTCTGCCTGGCCTGGAAGTTTACCCTTCTCATTTGAGGGTCCATCTAGGTGGGTCGATAATTGACCTATTACTGTCTCTAGTTTCCTTTGCCTAACTGTATTATGAAAATAGCCTTTTTCATTTCAGCGATATCATTTCGAACTTCTGCCAGTCCATCCCGGTTTTTAATAGTTTCAGACACTTGATTCTGCTGCCAAACTAATAGCTGATCAGTTGTTGTAGTAGAAATATGCCCTTGCGTATGGTAATTATTTTTAGGTGGCAGCAATGGTGCTTGCGCATGTGGTGGTGGATATTACGGGTCGGGTGGCATATAATTTGGGTTTCCTAGGCCCCACTTGAAAAGGGGAGAATCACGTTGCGCGTTGAATCTCTTAGCGGGTTGCTGCCCTGACTGTTGTTGGTATGAAAAATTCTGGACAGCATTATTATCTTCTTGATGTTCACTAAATGTTGGATCCCGACCCGTAAATGTCCGCTAAATGTTTGGGGGGATCCACAGTGGTGACACGTCGCAGCAATCTTCTTTGAAGAGGCCTTGCTTGCCCGCTCGGCTTTCCAAGCTGCTAATTTCTCATCAAATATCTCCTCGCACTTCGCCTTGACTAATTTTCCGTCATCTAAATTAGGATCGGGGATGGATATCTCATTAACTTTCAATTTACGAGGCCTAGAGTTGGTTTATCTAGACTTTTCGCTTTGCTTCTCCAACACTCGTCTTTCCTCGGGGTCCGTTAAATCTTCGAAGTCTCCTCCTGCCACTATTTCAACTTCCCTTTTTCCATGGTCCAACAATCCATCAAAGAAAAACTGGTTAGTCATCTCCGGAGAGTAGTTGTGGTGGGGGAAATCTTGAAAAAGTGTCTTGTAACGCTCCCACATTTCATGAAATAGGTCTCCACTCAACTTTTCAAATGTAGCAATTTGCCTTTGAAGATGCCCCGTTGTTTGTGCTGAATAATATTGATTTAAGGAGTTCTCACTTATCATCTCCCAATCAATCAATGAACCAGGTTCTAGGGATAGTAGCCACAACTTTGCCTTGTTCTTCATTCTGTAAGGGAAGAAAATCATTTGCACCTCCTCTTGGTTAAGGCCGTTAACCACAAATTATCCAACTTCGTCAACAAAATAGTTCAAGAACACCAAAGGTTCTTCATGGGAACCTCCGTGTAAAGTCGGAAGTAAATTAAGTTGATGCGGTTTAATCTCCACTTAGCTGACCTAAAAGGTACAACCTTCGAGCCCACCCTGACCCCCCAACCCAGGCTACCCGACCCGCCAAACCCAGCCCGACTCGTCCAACCCCATATTTTGCCTCACCATCCTCCGGGTCTTTTAAATAATTTGGGCCAGATTTTCCGGCCCAACATTTCCCTTGGGCCCATCCMAATTTTGGCCCAAGCCCAGCAAGACTTCAGGCCCACACCTTTTCCCTTCGTCCCTTGCCTAGCAACGGCGACCCACTCCTCTAGTGCAAACCAGATTCGATTTACCAGCCCGTTGCCCCTCTCCTTACGAGCCACCAAAACCATCGTCAAGAAATGCTATCGAGCATCCAAAAGAAAGTCATTCGAAGACTTTTTTAATTTTTGTTTCATCGTGTAGGGGATTCGGCCCCCCAGACTTTTTTCTTTTGGTGAATTTTGGTCATGTAGGGAACTCGGCCACTCCGTATCTTTTTCCCCTTTTTTAATATATTTTTTGCACTTTATTATAAAAAAAGGTACAACCTTCGGACGCACCAAATCGTGCTGTCTAGGTGCTCTATCTCCCCTCGGTTCTCTAACTCGGTCATTAGCTCTCTCGTAGTGGTCTTCATATGCGTTCCTTTCATAATTATTCTCGCGCTCGTATCTCCTTTCAAAAAGTTCTTATTCGTAGCCATGGTTTTGATTTTCCAACCAACCATCTACCCGTCTATGATTGTTAGCATACTCGTTATGCTGATGAAAATCATCGTTCCTTAATGCCACGTTCTCGATGTTGCGTTGACGATTGACATTGTTTTCTCTCTCTTCATTTTGTCTTACATTTGCCATGTTGGGTGGGTGATCGATTACGTTGTTAAGTTGGCGATTTAGTTCTTCGCTATGTTGTTGGTTAACTCCCTCGTTTCTCCCTGCGTCTCATCTCATATTCTCCATGTTTTGCTGATAATTAGCCCAATAAGCTCGGGGTTGTGGTCGTCCTTGCATAATGATTGGTTCACTACCATACCCGTTTCGAATGTGACGTGGAGGTGATCTTGGTGAGGAATCTCCGTTTCGAATTGATTGTGCTCCTAACATGGTGACGGGAACTTGGTTTTGATAAATGGTAGTAGCAATGGATGAATTAAATAGATTTATGGGGATAGGCCTTAATCGTTGTTTCAGCCCGAAAAGTGAACTACCTAAGGAATGCCTTATAGAAACCAGAGTTTCCTGAACCTGCACCACAAAACTGATTAGAAAGGACCACCGGTGATTTTCCGGTGGAAACCTCTCCGATGCTTAAGTCAGTAAGCGTTTGAGGTGTTTTCCAAGAAGAAAATAAGAAAGCTCAAAAGAATGACCTACCTCTCTCAGCCTTGAGGCTGTGATATTTATAGCTTTCCTTAACGGGGACCCCAGCCGGGATCTAAGGAACACATGGCGTGAATTAAGGGCCGTTACCCAACAAATTCTGACAAGTGGTCCAACCTGTCTCTTTGTTGGGAATCTGAGAAACAGTTCTCTCTTTCCAGATCTTCTTTATTCCTCTCCCTCAATCTGACCTAGTCCACGATTCTTCGTCTTCTCTTTCCTCTAGCCCCTGCTGTTTAATAAGTCAACTCTTGCTAATACTAGGGAAGAGTTCTATCTTTCAAGGGATTCAACCGGGGCCTTTTACCCAGGTCAGGATAATCCCCACCTCCAGGGTTTCAACTGGATATAATCTCCGGACCTCTAGTGTTCTTGTAGATGACAAGGTCAGGGACCTCAAGGGGTAGCCATCCTTCCCCACATCTTGTTTTGCTAGGAGGGCTAACTAGATCTTTCGTAGAGAAGGAATCAGTCTAGCCTTCTCTTGAGTTATAATTTTAGGTCAGAGCTACCCCAATCCCAGGTCTGGAATAATATTGGCGCCGTCTGTGGGAATACGACCAAGTTAAGACGTGAGACTTTTTGTTTATTTCATGGCTTCAGACGGTTTACGGAGAAACTTGGTGGGTGAGCTTGGTGGAACCCCTAGTTCCGCCGCACCATGGGGGATGCCAAGGTCGACAGATACAGCGGCAACGAGGGCAGGAGAGACAGCCCCGTCGACAGGGGCCGCGCCAGGCGCTACGCCGCCCCCGTTCAGTAAATCTAGGCCAGCTACGGGTGGTTCATTTAACGAATCCTTTCTTCTGCAGCTCTCGGAGTTGATCGGCAAAGCCGTGGAAACGGCAGTAGAGAAGAAGTTCGCGGAGATGGCGACGCCGCCATCCAACACACCGCCAGTGCAGACTGCTCCACTGGCGGGAACGGAGCCATTACGAGGGAAGCAGGCGGATAAGGCTCCCTTACACGAGGGGGAAGATCACTTCTCCACCTTTGACAGCGAAACTTCAGGTCAAACTAATCCAGATCTGGCTGAACAGATGTAGAGTCTACAAAAGGAAGTAAGAGAGTTTAAGAGAAAAATGGTGACGGGTAGGATGACCCCGGCAAGAAGGGGCACACCATTTACTGAGGAAGTCATGCGAGATGACGTTCCAGCTTCATACCGCTCCCTAGGCTTTGAGTACAATGGAACCACGGACCCGTGGGACCACCTCAGTCGCTTTGAGATCGCAGCAGCCCTACACAAATTTTCGGACGCTGTCATGTGTCGGGTCTTCCCGATGACTTTTACTAAATCTACGCAGCTCTGGTTTAGTCAACTGCCGCCGAGGTCTATCAACAATTTTGATGAGTTCAGCTCAGGCTTTTTACACCAGTTCACAAGCTGCAGGAAATACCAGAAAATGCCGCTGGAACTTTTCAGCCTCAAGCAAAAGGAGAGTGAGAGCCTCCGTGCTTATATCAATAGGTTTACAATGGCAAAACTAGAAGTACCCTCTGCATCCGAAGAGCTGTTGATAAATGCTCTAGCACAAGGTTTGAGACGAGGGGATTTCTTTCAATCGCTGGTAGTGAAACCAGCTCTGAAATTTGGGGAGCTCTTGGAAAGGGCGGGAAAATATATCCATCTGGAAGAAGCTTTAAAACTCAAGGTTGAAGGGGAGAAGAGGAGAGAGAAGTACGACAGGGATGACAGTGTAGCGGCAAAGAAGCCCAGGCCAGAGCTGCCAATGGGTAGATCTCGATTTGATAAATACACACCTCTGGTAACACCTCCGGGCGAAATTTGCAAGAAATAGAGCGTCACCCAGAGATCAAGTGGCCCAAAACTTACTCGCAGAGTCCAAGAAAAGAAAGGTCAGATCGCTTTTGTCGCTTCCATAATGAATACGGGCATAACACAGATGAATGCACGCACTTGAAGGATGAATTGGAGAGAATGTTCCAGGCGGGACATCTAAAAGAGTATATTCGGATAAGGAGAGAGGAAGCTAGATTTGGTAAGAAGAATTATGATCGGACCCTGACAAATAGGGGCAGCCAAGATAGGGTGCGTACTGAGGTGAAAAGAWCTGATCAGACCCAGGTYATTCATGGAGAAATCCAGATGATTATCGGAGGAGAATTTGAGGAGCACTCCAAGCGGACACAACACAATTATGTCAGAGCTGCAAAAGACCTAGTTCAAAAATCGCGTGACGTAGGACAAATGACTTCTACCCCCAACATCTGCTTTGGGTCAGAAGATGGCGATGGTATTTTAGCCCCTCATGTGGATGCTCTGGTTATAACTGCAACTATTGCTAATTATAATGTCCATAGGATTTTCGTAGACACTGGGAGCTCTGCCGATATTTTGTTCTATGACTGCTTTAGGCAGTTGAAAGTAGACGTTGAGCTGGAAGAGGTCACCACCTCCTTAGTAGGGTTCGCGGGGGGAGCCCTAAAACCCTTGGGAGCAGTAAGACTCCTTGTGACGTTAGGAGAAGAGCCATATAGGGTGACAAAAACAGTGCATTTCTTGGTAGTGGATGCACCTTCTTCTTATAACGTCATGCTCGGCCGACCCTCTTTGAGCCAGTTTCAGGCCGTTATATCCGTTTTCCATATGAAGATGAAATTTCCAACGGAAGACGGAGCAGGAGAGGTCAGGGGTGACCAGTATGCTTCACGACAGACTTACGTGGAATGTGTCAGGAAGAATGAGGAGGAACAGAGACAGAGCAAAAGAGTCAGAGTAGAGCCGCCAGAAACAGATATGGCCAATAGAAAGGAAGGCCTGATGATGGTTGAAGTAGTTCCGGGGGATGGGAGTCGGGCCCTCCGAGTAGGGACAACCCTCAGTCCGGAAACTTTGACAGAGCTAGTCGCATTATTAAGGAGTAGCGCGGATGTGTTTGCCTGGTCTCCAGAAGATCTTGTAGGAATCGACCCAAAAGTAGCAGAGCATCACCTCAACATCAGCTTAGATGCCAAGCCAGTAAAGCAAAAGAAACGTAATTTTGGCCCTGAGAAGGAAGCCGTCATAGAAGTCGAGGTGGAGAAACTGTTGAAAGCTAAACACATCAAGAAATACAATTTCCTGAATGGCTTTCCAACGCTGTCTTGGTTCCCAAGACACAGGAGGACTGGCGCATGTGTATCGACTTTAGAGATCTCAATCGTGCTTGCCCGAAAGATCACTATCCCTTACCTAGGATCGACCAACTTGTCGATTCCACCGCTGGATGCGAACTCTTGAGTATGATGGATGAATCTCAAGGGTATCATCAGATCAGACTGGCGAAGGATGATTGGAAGCGGGTCAGTTTCATTACCCCGAAGGGGACGTATTGTTATGTTGTGATGCCTTTTGGCTTGAAAAATGAAGGAGCCACCTATCAATGTCTGGTTGATAAGATGTTTAAAAATCAGTTAGGGCGGAACATGGAAGTTTACGTTGATGATATGTTGGTCAAAATTGTAAAGGCAACATCACATGTGGAAGACCTGCGGGAAACCTTTGATACTCTACGACGATATAGGATGAAGCTTAATCCTAAGAAGTGTGCTTTCGGTGTCAGAGCTGGCAGATTCTTAGGCTACATGGTCACGGAAAAGGGTATCGAGGCAAATCCCGAGAAGGTCAGAGCAATTATGGACATGCGAGGGCCTAGGAATGTGAAAGAGATGCAATGTCTAGCGGGGCGTATCAATGCGTTAAGTAGATTCTTGTCCAGGTCTGCAGAAAGGAGCTTACCATTCTTTCAAGCTCTAAGGAAAAAAGCAAAATTTCAGTGGAGTGATGAGTGTGAGGAGGCATTTGTCGCATTAAAGGAGCATTTGGCTAGTATGACCTTGCTAAAAAAGCCTGTCCTGGGAGAACCCCTCATTCTGTACTTATCGGTAGGACAGCAGGCAGTCAGCTCTGTCTTACTGCGAGAGGAAGGGAAGATTCAGAAACCAGTCTTGTAACATCCATACATCCAATGCATATTTTTATTTGATTATTTAATTATCATCATACATTAAAAAAAAAAACATAATTCTAGTCCCGAGCTCGTCGCCATAATACGACTTCCTATTTTAATTTTAAATAATCTAAGAATGCTATTTAAACGACTTCACCATCAAAAGTAATTTATAATCAAAAGCACTTCTCTATGTCTAGTTCAACCCTTATTTAAAACAATGAAATGAGATTTTAAAACATAAAACCAACATCAAGGACTTTTCATTCCCCTCCTCGTTTCCCTTTCATTCGATATCTTCATTTGTACCTGAAAAACACGTCGTTGATTTGGGATGAGCTCAACGTACTCAATAGTTACACCGACATACCTCATGCAAAATTATACAACTCACAAATAGCACAATTAACCATAGAATTCATAATTTTAACGTAGAAGACAGTTGACTGCAGCTAAAACGCGGCGGGTTTCCCCGATGACCCTTTTTCCCCGGTCATAGGCACTTAAGGCCCCTGGTTTTAATCATTGGATATAGCACGCTGGGATAAACCCAATGACCCTTTTTCCCGATCACGGACAACTTTTGCGGTCCACGGCTATATTAATTTATAAACATAGAATTTCATGATAAACATTGCACATAGATTTGAGCACATAGAATTTAACACAAGACAAGTCGGTGGTCCCTACCTCGTAAAATGTCGTGGAAAGTTGAGTGATATGCACGTAGTTGAAATCCTAACACCATCAAAAGTAATTTATAATCAAAAGCACTTCTCTATGTCTAGTTCAACCCTTATTTAAAACAATGAAATGAGATTTTAAAACATAAAACCAACATCAAGGACTTTTCATTCCCCTCCTCGTTTCCCTTTCATTCGATATCTTCATTTGTACCTGAAAAACACGTCGTTGATTTGGGATGAGCTCAACGTACTCAATAGTTACACCGACATACCTCATGCAAAATTATACAACTCACAAATAGCACAATTAACCATAGAATTCATAATTTTAACGTAGAAGACAGTTGACTGCAGCTAAAACGCGGCGGGTTTCCCCGATGACCCTTTTTCCCCGGTCATAGGCACTTAAGGCCCCTGGTTTTAATCATTGGATATAGCACGCTGGGATAAACCCAATGACCCTTTTTCCCGATCACGGACAACTTTTGCGGTCCACGGCTATATTAATTTATAAACATAGAATTTCATGATAAACATTGCACATAGATTTGAGCACATAGAATTTAACACAAGACAAGTCGGTGGTCCCCTACCTCGTAAAATGTCGTGGAAAGTTGAGTGATATGCACGTAGTTGAAATCCTAA
>BMAC01000064.1:88065-100489 GCA_014905375.1 Phtheirospermum japonicum | reverse complement strand
CTACATATGATCGATTTCCAGACAAAATTGATAATCTTCTGGTCGGTTATAGATGTCAATGATTCGGCTTCTGCCCCATTTGGTGAAGTAGTCCACCGCTACCACCGCATATTTCACTCCTCCTTTGCCTTGGGGTAACGGGCCAATCAAGTCTATTCCCCACTTAGCGAATGGGCATGGCGAGTATATAGAATTGAGTGTTTCAGCGGGGGAGTTGATCTGGGGTGCAAACATTTGGCATTTTTCACACTTTCTGACCTTCTCAATCGCGTCTTTTTTCAAGGTTGGCCAGTAATATCCTTGTCAGATGAGTTTGTGAGCTAGTGATTGTCCTCCAGCGTGGTTTCCACAGATGCCCTCGTGTACTTCTCTCAACGCGTACTCTGCATCCTGTTCGTTCAAACAGCGGAGTAAGGGAATGGAATACCCTCTCTTGTACAACAGCCCGTCTACAATGGTGAACCGAGCTGACTTTGTTCGTATTGACCGTGCTTCAGTTTGGTCTTCTGGGATCACCCCTTCGTTTAGGTAAAGTATGAATGGTTTCATCCAGCTTTCCTTTCGGTTCTGAACTTCTTTGCTCTGTTCGGCATGACTGGCCGAGTAAGCGGCAGCGGCGTCGAGTGCCGTTGTTGAATGGTGGTTGACCGTCACTGTATCCAGCTCTTCTACTCCGAGGCTCGATGCTAGCTTAGCTAAAGAGTCTGCTGGGACATTATCGTTTCGAGATACGTGGACGACCTCAGCTTCAAACTCGGCTAGGCGTGCTTTTGTGAGTTCAAGATATAACGCCATTCTGGGTTCCTTGGTTTCATACTCCCCGTTGATCTGATTCACCACCAGTTGGGAGTCGCTCTGAATTTTTAGATTCCTGATCCCCATTAAGGCGGCTGCTTCCAGGCCGGCAAGAAGGGCTTCGTACTCGGCTTCATTGTTTATCAGGGGGAACTGGAAACGTACGGCCGAGCAGAAAGGCTTCTTTTCAGGACTTACCAATACAATTCCAGCTCTAGCTCGTCCGGTTGTTGAGGATCCATCGACGTACATGTGCTATTGCTCTGCTTCTGCCGGAATTGGTTCAACCGCAGGAGTGAATTCTGCTATGAAGTCGGCTAGGGCTTGTCCCTTAATGGCTGTTCTTGGTTCATACGTTATGTCAAATTGTCCGAGCTCAACTGCACATTTGATCATCCTTCCTGAAGTGTCAGGGCGGTGCATGATTTGTTTCAACGGGAAGCTCGTCAGTACTACTATTCTGTGTTCCAAGAAGTACGGGCGTAATTTTCTTGAGGAGGTGACGAGGGTGAAGGCTAGCTTTTCCATGGCCGAATATCTGATCTCGGCATCATGTAGGGCGTGGCTCGTGTAGTACACCGGATGCTGTCCGTGCTCATCAGTTCGGACGAGTGTCGAGCTGACTGCTGCCGCCGAGATAGCTAGGTAGAGATGCAGCGGATCTTCCTTGACTGGTTTTTGTAAGGTTGGCATACTTGCCATGCATTTTTTGAGCTCTTCAAAGGCTGCTTGGCATTCCTCGGTCCATTTGAAAGTTTTGTTTTTCTTGATTGCCTCGAAGAAAGGTTTGCACTTGTCTGTGGACCTGGATATGAAACGATTTAGAGCGGCCATTTTGCCAGTTAAACTCTGTACTTGTTTTATGCTTCTGGGAGGTTATAGTTCAGTTATAGCTCGGATTTAATCTGGGTTGGCTTCAATGCCTCTTTGGCTTACCATGTAGCCTAGAAATTTTCCTGAGCCAACTCCAAATGAGCACTTTTTTGGGTTTAACATCATTCGGTAAACACGCAAGACTGAGAACATTTTATTCAGGTCATCAATGTGATCAGTTGAGTACAAGGATTTGACGAGCATGTCGTCTACATAAACTTCCATGGTTTTTCCTATCATACTAGCAAACATTTTATTAACTAAGCGCTGATAAGTAGCCCCAACGTTCTTCAGGCAAAAAGGCATCATTGTGTAGCAGTAAAGGCCTCTCGCCGAGTAGAATGATGTGTGTTCCTGGTCTTCTGGGTGCATTGGTATTTGATTGTAGCCTGAGTAAGCATCCATGAAGCTCATCAATTCGTGCCCAGCAGTTGCGTCCACCATGTAGTCGATGTGAGGGAGCGGGTAGCTATCCTTGGGGCAAGCCTTGTTGAGGTCGGAGAAATCTATGCACAGCCGCCACTGACCTGTTTTCTTTTTGACAAGAACAGGATTTGTCACCCAGACCGGGTACCTGACTTCGCGGATGAACTTATTATCGAGGAGTTTCATGACCTCTAACTCCAACGCCTCGTACCGGTCCGGGCTGAGTTTTCTCCTCTTCTGTATCACCAACCTGAAGTTTTTGTCTATGTTGAGTCTGTGGCAGGGCTGCTCAGGATCGATGCCCTGCATATCAGCGTGCGTCCAAGCGAAAACGTCTTGGTTTGCTTTCAGAAAGCTTATCAGCTCCGATCTGAGTGGATCCTTGAGGTCGTGGCCGAACCGGACTTGTTTGTTTGGGTCAAGCTCGTCGAGCGATACCCAGTCTAGTTCCTCCACAGGCTTAGCATGAGTTGCCTTTCTCTTCAAGTTTAGTCCCCTCGGATCCAGTTCGTCTTCCACATCTTTCCTGCCGCTCCTGATTTCCAGGTCGGAACACTCTGTTCGGCTTTTGGCATTTTCAAGTTCTGACATTGGTTCTTTCCCTGGGCGCCGACCTCGGTCCCTATTCAGGTCGGCATCCTCTTGTTCGGCAGTCTTGAGGTCGCTTCTTCCAACTTGTTTTTCCCATTCCTTCTCTTGTCCGGCTTTCCTAAGCTCAGCATTTTCTGTTCAGCACTGTTGCCCAGAAAGCTCCTCTCCTTCCTCTTTCTCTCTCTGCTCAGTTTGGTTGAGTTCGGTATCTTTGGCGATGCCTTGATCGGGGCTCAACCTTCTCTCCATTTCATCTTCTGTGAGATCGGCATCGATTTCTGAGCTCAATACGTCCTTGCTTCTTATCTCATTTGTTTCAATCGGCTCTTCGCTCGCTTCCACTTGCTCAACCATGTTGATTCGCTTTGGCCTTATCGACCAGATGCATTCCCGGGCGGCTACTTGATCTCCTCGGTGCTCACACTCGCCTAAGATGCCGGGAAATTTGATCGAGTAGTGGTAGACTGACATCGCGCCTTTGAGGTCATAAAGGGCTGGTCTGCCAATAAGAGCGTTATAATCACTCGGGACATCAATCACTTTGAAAGTTGTGAGGATGGTCATCTTCTCTTCTCCCGTGCCAAATTCAACGGATAAGCTAACTTGAAAAAGAGTCTGCACATAGCCACCACTGATCCCCCTGATCCTGTCCTCGCATGTCTCAATATATTCCTTTGGGACCCTCATCCTTCGAAAGGCTGGTAGGTAGATTATGCTTGCGTACGCCCCAGGGTCTACGAGGACTCGGTGAGTTCGGATTCCAAGGATGGGCACGGTAATTACTAGGGCATCTGAGTGGGGATGGTCCAGTGGGGCTGCATCTGAGTCGTGAAAGGTGAAGGATGATACAAGCTTGTCCTCTTCTTCTGATTGGTCATCAAAATGAAAGACGTCGGATCTCATGACTTTTGTTTTTTGAATTGAGCTCATAGCCTCTCTGATCAGGATCTTTCTCTTCCTATTCGAAATCTCTTCCTCAGCTCGGCTCGTATTAATGAAGGTCAAGATTTCTCGCGGAGCCCCGGCCCCTGCGGCTGGTGTTGGCGGGGGGTGGTTATTGACTCTTTGCTCCTGTCTGGCTTGATGATTCTTTGAGAATGGTAGTAGGTTCCGATCATCACAGACTTTGATCAGCGCACGAACTAAATCGTGGCACTCCTCTGTATTGTGCCCAATCGATCCATGATACCTACAGTGACAAGCCACAAGAGTACAGAAAACAACAACACAAACTAGTTCTCGCCATCCCCAGCATCATCATCATCATCCTGCTCGTCCTCATCAGCATCCATGTCCTCACCGCCCCCCATGCCATACTCCTCCATTTTCTCAGCAATGTGCTTCTCGAACTCAGGAATAGAAGCCCCATTCTTCAGCATTTGGAGAGCCTCCTGCATGGTTGAGAGATACGAGGCACTCATTCATCGGCCCAAGAGTCTCAGTCTTGTACTCTTCGACGCCCACAGCCTTTCCTCGCCCGTAAGTCTCCTCAATCTCCTGGGAACGAGTGCGAACCAGCTCGGCATGCCTCTGAACAAGCTCGGCATGCTGGGTCTTCAAATCATCCAAGTCAGACAAGGTTCGCTGAGTCGCCCCCAATGCCGCCTCGACAGACTGCTCAGCCTTCTTGGCCCGAGCCATCCAGGAGTCACGATCAAGAATGAGGTCAGTGCACTGGCTATGGGTTTCCTGAAGAGCAGAAAGTTCTCGCTGGAGCCGAGCATGATACTTTCAAAGTTCAGAGAAATTCCGATGCGCTAACTTCATGGAACCGAAGGCACGATAAAGGTTCATTTCGGCGAACCCGACCTGGCTGTCCCCGTTAAAGCCGGACACCCAGTCATTCAGGTCTGGGTTCTAGCTCCGAGCCATGCTCTCCGAGAACTCGGAAAAAGGGTACCCAGCAGATGACCCCCCAGCAGCGTTCGGGGCGTAACATCCCAAATAGTACGCGCGAGGAACGGAAGGAGGACGAGGAGCTCCATACACAACTTCCTCATGTTCGACCTCGATTGGCACATGGTGAGAGCTGCCCTCACCGACCTGAGGGGCTGGATGCGACACAGGAGGAACAGATGGGGCCGATGAGCTGGTTTTCTTCTTCCTCTTGCCACCACCGGCAGCCGCAGGCTTCTTCGTCGGCTTTTTGGTGTTCAGTTCCAAGAACTTAGCTGCCCGGTCAAGTTCAGAGAGAGACATGGCTCTGTCGGATTAGGGATAGTATACTGCAAACACAAAAGTTCCGAACTCAGGAAAATGCAAATAAAAATGGTAATCTAACACACATAGCACAACGAGCAGAAAATAATGCCGACCAACCGAGCCGGATACTGCCGAGTTGACAAGCTCGGCTTGGGTTTTTAGAAACTGACACGCCAAAGCTGAAGCGAGAACGGCCCTGACCGAGCAAAAAAGTGCCGAGCAGAGCAGCCCTCGAGCGGCCGAGCTTGGCTCGAAAACTCGAACCGACATGGGCGCCGACGCCTAAGCGACGAGCGGCCCTGACCGAGCTAAAAAAATGCCGAGCAGGAGAACCCAAATTGTAGGGCTCAGCTCGGCAATATAGACCGACGAGTTCTAACACAAACGATAAATTACTCAACCCTACATGAGTTATCGAACATAAAGTATAACTCTCTAAGTGCAGAATGCCGAACAGGACAAAATTGGCTTACCAGGGATAGTAGGTCCGAGCTTGGAGCGAAGGGGTGAGTCCCTGAGTCCGGCCATTCGAAGTTTGGCTTTCGTAAGCAGTATCCTATAGTGCCTCTGTTCCGGGTTGGAGTCCAAAATTGTAAGTAAACGAGCAACAAATTCCGAGCTGGGATCCTCCACTCTACGAAACGCTGAAAAGAAAGAAACACACGATAAGGATTAGACCAATATTAAAGAAAAATGCCAACCTTATACTAACCAAATTTCACACAAGAATTGGGGGGTGAATAAAGTGAGCCGTCTATGTTTCATGCCTGCCAGTCCCCTCCGACATAAAACCATCGGTACTCCCAGTCGTGAAGGGAGTCGGGGAGCCCGGTCACGAGGTTCTTGAAGGTTCCAGACCGAACCGAGTTATAATAAAAACCCGAGTTAGCCCCACCCGCGGCTTTGAAATGATATAGCCATCGGAGTTCTTCGAAAGTGGGGGCCGGCCAATCGTTGAGACGAAAGAGGACGAACAAACCCAAAATTCGAGCCACGGCCAGGGGATGGAGCTGAAAAATGGGCAGCCCTAAATCGTTTAAAATATCCGTTAGGAGCCGGGGGAGCGGAAAAGAGACACCAAAACGTAAACTGTCATAAAACATGGTGGTGCATGAGACAGGGGGGCAGTGAATCTGCTCGGCGTCATAAAGATGGAAGAGGTGAACCGACCCGGGTACCCAGTACTCATTTCGATACACGACCAGGTTATTGTCTACCAATTCGCTTTGCTCTATGGCGATCTTGAACATCTGGTCGTCCCACTTGCGTGGGGGAGGCCTCTTCCAATGGCCTACCGGGGTACGCTCACCCGGCTGGTCCGACCAAAGGGCGAAGGTCTCGGGAGACGCCGACCTCGCCGCGAACTTAGGCTTCCGAGGTTTTTTGGCCCCCGGCGCTCGTTGAGTATTACCCTCGTATGGGTCAGAGAGGTCGTCTAGGGGCTCCAGATCGGCCAGGCCAACCCTGAAATTCTCGTTGGCGGCACCAGTTCGGTCAGGGCTCAAACTCGGCGTCCGAGCTGAAACACCAACCATGCCACCACCGGAATAGTTGTTCGTGCCACGTTGTGATTCGGGGAAAGGTCCACTCCGAGGACCAAAAGAGCAACCTTGCCCGAACTGACCACCAGGCCCGAAGGGTTGGGAATGCCCGAACTGAGAGTAACCATCGAAATCTTCACTCGAAAATTGTTCGAAGGCGAAGGGTCTCCCTTGGCCAAAAATCTCCCCAGTGCCAAAACTACCGTACTGGTTGAATCCCGACCCGGGATACGGACCCGATGGGAAGACAGGCTTGTCACCGCCCTGATCGCTCCCCTCGTACCCTTGGGAACTATCCGGGGAATAACCCGGGCTATAAGACATGAGAAGGTGTAAGAGAAGAGAAAAGAAGAAAATAAAGGAATTATCTTAGACAACCAAGAGCCCAAGAAGAACTGAACGAGGATAGTATGAAGTGAACCGAACAAGAGAGTCACAAAGCTAGAACACAAATAAATTCCTTTGGAAGAGAAGAGGTGTATTTCGTAAGAAGAAGGGGAGGAAAAAGATAAAGAGAGTTGGAAAATGAAGGAATAAACAAGGAAAGAAGAGGGGAGGCGGACATACTAAAGAGAAAAGGAGAATCAATTTCCACTACGTGCCAAAGACACAAGAAAACAAAACCTTCTAAAGTACTGAAAAAAGCTGCGGGCACGAGAACCAAGACGGTCAAACTGCAGGTAGGGCCCGAACGAAAGGACTTGACACACATCTTTTTGACCAGCTTTGACCGACCAGAAATGGGTGAGCCCAGACCCGCTTACACGCAACCGACTCCGCGCTCATGGGCTTGTTGATTGTCGATATCGCCTATCAGATAAATGTCTAACTAAGCCGATCATATCTACTTGGTATTGAGAACGGACCTGCCGAGCCGGGATATCCGTGCCGAGAAGACCGAGCTGGTCTGCGAGTCCATGCCGAGCAGAACGGGGGATCCCCTATCCAGGCGGGCTGACCTTGGAACTTCCCAATCGCCGAGCAGGCTCTCTCGCCAAGGAACGCCAAGCGATTCGCGCCACTCACCGAGTGCTCCCGCTTGGCAGTACCGAGCAGAAATACGCCGAGCTGACGAGCTCGGCTCCCTACCGAGCAGGCTCTCGCCCAGGAACGCCAAGCGATTCGTGCCACTCACCGAGTGCTCCCGCTCGGTAGTACCGAGCAGAAATACGCCGAGCTGACGAGCTCGGCTCCATGCCGAACAGATTCTCACCCGGGAACGCCAAGCGATCTTGCGTAACTCGCCTAACATTCCATCTCGGAATGGGCCTAGCAGAACTGTAGAACTTTGCCCGAATGGCGATGGGTTCCCCACGACGCGCGCCGAGCAGAACCAAGCCGAGCCGTCGAGCTTGGTATCATGCCGAGCAGAATATCATCATGGGCGCCCACCTCTTCGCGTGCCCGCCAAAAGTTCTCGCCCAGAGGCGCTGAGCAGATCGCTGCCGATCTGCCGAGCTCGGCCCCAGGCCGAGCAGAAAAGAGCCCGGCTACATCAAGTGTTCACGTCTGGAGACACCGAGCAGAGAGGTACCGGGCTGCCGAGCTCGTCTCCGTGCCGAACAGAAGAGAGCCCGGCCATATCGAGCACTCTCGTCCGAAGAGGGGGCCGAGCAGGATGGGCTCGGTCGCTCCGCCGACCAGGATGAGCACCTCGGAGGAATGCAACAACTGGGCTAGCCCGACTCCAACCATTCAGCGGTCCCAATAGGTCTATCTATGATATTTAACTGACGAATCCGGATTCATTTGGGTTGAGGAATATCTGAGTTCGGCATTAAGTTGGCGAAAAATGTCTGAGGTCGGTATTGAGGCGGTGGATACGAAAATAGATATTTTGGAGGACCAATAGAAGAATGACAGGTGTACGATTAGGGTTTCGATAGGAAACTATAAATAGCCTCTCCAAGAGAGAGAGAGGGATCCCCAATTTTTTAGAGAGAGAAACATAGTGAGCTTTAGAGAGAGGAAGCTTGTATTTAAGGTCAAGCACCTGTAAAAAGGGTCCGGTTAAGGCCGATCCGAACTGATTTTTGAGGAATAAAAGTTAAGAACTTTTTCTCACTCGTTTCCGATCTCAGATTGCTGCTCTTTTACTGTTTTTTGGTTTTGTATTGGTTTTGTGTTACTCTTAACATAAACATTTGTGATAAACACCAGGGGATTAGAAGAAAATAATTAAAAGTACTCGCTTGAATTGCCTTGATGAACTACGTTTTGGTTAAAGTCTTTAGTCGTCATTTGATTTAGAGGTCAAAGGTACGCATGTTAGTGCTTTTGTGATTCATATGTGGTGTGTCAATTCTAGATTATTGCGTTGTTGATGTGTACTTGTGGTTGCCGTACTTAATATGAGTTTGTGTGGGGCCTTGAAGTTGGCGGTTGCGTGATGATATCTCGTTAGTAGAAACAGAAGTCAAATAAAGTCCGGTTGGGGTATACCGGCATGGTGAAAGTAGAAAATTAAAAAATCAAAAAGAATTGAGGTGCCGAAACAGCTGYCTATCCGTATTTATCAAGTGCATTYGCTTACAAATYCYAAAGRGCGAAGTCCAAYGAAGATGCTAGTAGCTCAACAATTCATGCACGTGCTCAAAAGGCGCATCACACTATCAAATTCTCAAAACATGGCGGAGGTGAACTCAACAAATCAAACACCCAATCAAGACAATCCTCCTATCCAGCGCCTTATCACCATTATGAAGTCAAGGACGGTAGTGCGGAGCTGCGGGCCTCAATTGAAAAAAAAATAAAAAAATAAATAAATGGGAGAGGACGAGATATTTGATCAATTCCAACGATGGATAGAGCCAAACGATTGAGTAGCTAGGGGGCACCATAGTGCATTGACGTGACGTGTATAAAAAGGGGTTGCCAAGCTATTGGGATCACCTAGGCCAATACATGAAACGTCTATAATTTCTAAAAATATAGTGGTGTCTAGAGTCCGAATAAATTCACTTGGGTAATTTGAGTGAGTTACTTATATTATGTTTGTCCTATGCTTTAATTCTTCATATTGCTTGAGGACAAGCAAGGTTTAAGTTTGGGGGATTTGATAAGTGAGAAATTACACGCTAATTGACGATTTAATTCCAGTGATTTTATGTGCTTAATATTATCATATATGCTTATTTCTCGCATAATTGTTATTATGAACAATCAAGCACCAATCGTATATTTCTTCTCTATTTTGCAGTATTTGGTGCTATATTTATCGAAGGATGTCTCACAAGGAAGTAGAGAAACGAGGATTGACGAATCGATGAGAGAAAAATCAAGAATCAGGATGTTGCGTCGATAATGCATCGATGTCGAGGATGGCTCGCGTCAGTCGACGCGATGTGCGGTGTTGCGCTTGTTGTGCGCGCATCGATCGACGCTGGGTCGACACCATGTCGACGGGAAGCTGCTGAAGCGTCGACAAAAGGTCCGTCAGTCGACGCAATATCGACGCTCATGCTCTGAAGCGTCGATTGGAAGGGCGTCAGTCGACGCAATGTTGACGATCATGCTCTGAAGCGTCGATTGGAAGGGCGTCAGTCGACGCAATGTTGACGCTCATGCTCTGAAGCGTCGATTGGAAGGGCGTCAGTCGGTCTATGCAATGTCGACGCTCGCTTCTGAAGCGTCGATGGGAAGGGCGTCAGTCGACGCCCATGCAGGACGACGCAACCGGGTGATGCGCGTCGACGCCGACTCGGCAGAGTTATTTTTGGAAGAAAACTTGCGCAGAAAGAAAAAGGATTCCTATATAAACCCCGACCCTATTTCGTCCTAGAGGCATAATACAACATATCTTAGGGTTCTAAGGAGGTCCAGAGAGGTTCCAATTCGTCCCAAATCATCCATACGCAAGAGAACTTGAAGATTGACATTCCAAGACGCAAGATTCAAGTTCAACACATCGTCGCTCCTATTTTATCAAGGATTATGTTTGTTTATTTGAACCTTTTCTTTTATTTTTTTAACTCCATGAGTGAGTAAACTCATTATCTAGTTCTATGGATGTTGAAACCCTCGTTAAACTATGTTTAATTGATTTATGCAATATTGTTGTCCGTTCGTCACTTGCGATTGTTTGTGTTGTTCTATTTTCAATTTATGATTGCTTAATTCTTAATTTGGCTTGATCACTTATATTAGGGATTGATTATCTATTGTTAGAAATAGGATTGCTTCCCGTGTAATTGTCGTAATTACTATTTCTCTGAAGCAACTAATGATTGCGAATCGTTAGGGACAACACAACATAGGTTGAATGAACCGAGCTTATGCGTTTATTGCCTAGATTAATCTATTTGCCTAATTATTAATGCTGTTGTTGGGTTGAACTTAGAGAGATTATTCTAGGTTATTTAATAATTAGAATCAATTAAAGAGCTTATTTTAATTGAGTACACAGTAAGGGTAAATTCCAGTAGCAGAGCTTATTGCTACTTAGGGTTTTTAGTCGCGTGTGATGAATGGGTTATGATATTGTGATTGGTTAAACGAGTGAATCGAGGGTGGAAACTGAACTAGAACTAGACATTTATTATTATTGAATTCTTTGTTAATTATTTTCTTGCTAGTTTATTTTATTAGTTAATTTAACTCATAATTCCTTACCCCAATTATTTATTTAAAAAAAATACGAATCATCACAATCTAACCACACTACTCGTGGGATCGACCCTTACTTATCGCTACTACTAGTTAGTGGAGAGAAGCTGAGGAAAATAAATATTTAATTTGACGCTTGACGACGGGCGGTCACTATCCAACTTATACCGAAAACAAATAGAAAAACGAACTAAAATACTAATAAAAATAAGGATAAATCTGCGCTAATCAATGTTCGAGGACGAACAAACCGATAAGTGTGGGGTAGTTGTTTTGCATGTAATTGTGGTGTTTTTCCCGTGTTTTTGATTAGAGTTTAGAGTTTTTTTTAGTAGTTTTGAGTCTTGTTTCGTTAGAATTATAGGTTGTTTTCTTATTTTAACATTTTTAACTTCATTTACCTAATGTTGGTAATGTTTGTGCAATTCTTGGGATTTTTACGTTTAAAATTCTTGTTTTGTAGGTGGTTAAAGGATTATATTCGCTCGGAGGACGTTTTGGACCAGAATATGAGAATTTTGAGCCGAAAGCATCCAAGATCGACTAAAAAGCTCCAAATATGTTGGGAATCGGTGGTACCGTTGCGCAGCGGAAAACAAAAATTTTTAAAATTTAAATTAATTGAATCGAATTCAATTGACGACGGTCCAATTTTATAATCAATTAATTGAAACAATGTTTTAATTGCTTTTAATGAAATAATTTGATTTTCACAAAATCAAACGAGCATGATCGGTTTCTATAAATCATATATATATATAACAATTATATATATATATATATTAATATATTAAACATATATATATAACATTTATATATATATTAATATATTAATTATATCTTTAATTGTATATATTATACATATGTCACAAACGTATATATATATATAACATATATATAATCTCATGGCAACATGTCACAAGCACACATATAACATTATATTTATATATATATATATATATATATATATAATATATATAATATATATATATATATATATATATATATTTATATCCAGCATGCAGTTAATTCACACACACACATACATATCATATATGTATATTAATACAATACACAGAACTTACATTACATATGCTGCAACATCATATATACCTTAGCATGATTTACACACATACATTATACATACACATCACATGCATATATACATAACAACATGCAACAAAACACATGCAATTCATGCATAAATATATGTTAACAACATACAGCATGCAATTAACTAATGTATTTCATAAATACATTAAACAGCAAACACATATCTATATATATAGAACATGATCAGCAACGTACACACGTATATAAAGCACACATATATATCAAACATGCTGCATACAAATATATATCATATATATATATATATATATATATATATA
>BMAC01000064.1:64970-80798 GCA_014905375.1 Phtheirospermum japonicum | reverse complement strand
ATGTCGATGTCCAGACACCGTGACTGATGAGACGCGGTCCACATACACTAAGTACTAGTCTTAACGGGAAAGGCCTGTATCCTCATCATGGCGTAACCCTTTGACTAGGAACAAGTTCGATGAGTTACATTACGTGCTAGATTATCTCACGGTTCTGCTAGACCAATCCATCGTAATAAAGTAACTTCATCAGGACCATACCTATGCAACTAGTACGGGACAAAAGATATGGAATGCCAATAAGTATAAAAGATATTATTACGAATAAAAACCGATTGTATTATAAGAAAAAGGTCAGACCACAGCCACAAGTTGGCTTGTTGGTYACCCTATTCTAACAAAAASAACTATATAAAGCCCACACCTTGGACCAATGAAGAACACCTCTCTCTACCCAACCCTAACTTGGGTTTGGGATTGATTACTCTCAAGCTCTTGGATGATTTCCCTTTTCTCTTGTTTTAGATTTAATTTCAAGCACCTCCTTGGGTTTGTAAGCCCAAGAAGAATTCAAGTACTCCCTTGGATTGTTACTTTGATGCAATAAAATTCAAGCTTGTTTAATTTCTTAATTCAAGTAAGTTTCCTTTCAATTTCATGTTTTGTGCTTTAATTCCATGCTTTGTTCTTCATTTCCATGCTTGTTCTTCATTTTATGCCTTTTTTCTTAGCACCTTGAATTCATGTTAGATCTTAATAATTGACTATGGAATCTAGATGAGTGACACATCTAGATAATAGATACGGGTCTTGGATCATCTTGATTTTGAGTTTTTCACATGCTTTATTTGCATTTTAATTTTCATGCTTTGTTTCATGCTTAATCCTTGATCTATGCTTTGTTGCTTGTTGTCTTTCATAAAGTTTCAAACCTTCCCATCAATTTTCATTGTGTTATCCATTCATGCTTTCAATTCATGTTAATTTGCATTATTCAAGTTTTTATGTTCATGCAAGCTTAGTTGTACCTTGTGCATGCATGCTTGTACTTGGTGAAACATGCTTGTTCTAGTTTATTTTCATTATTTGCTTGCATTTTCATTGAAGGCATACGAATGAGGCATTCTACCCACTTGATATTTCATTTCCTAATGTATTTTAGTTAGTTTAATTACTTTATTCACTACTACAAAAAACGTCATCGAAACAAGGTTATAGGCATCGGTTTTTATAAACAACCGATGCATATAGTCGCGCGGGGTCTTTTTTATAATTAAAAAAAGTTTTATGCGTCAGTTCTAAACAAGAACCGATGCCTATAGTCGCGCGGTTTTTTTTGTAATAAATAAAAGTTATAGGCATCGGTTATTTTTACACAACCGATGCCTATTTATTAATAGCATCGGTTGTTATTAAGCAACCGATGCATATAATAATAAGATAACCAAAAAAATTCATTAAAATAAATAGACATCAGTCTTGGTCAAGCAACCGATGCCTATATAATCCAGGAAAAATCAATACGCATCGGTTGTTGGGCATCAATAGATGCCTATAATAGAAAAAAATCCAAAAAATATATAAGCATCGGTTCATGTAAAGCAACCGATGCCTATAAACTAATACCTGCATCGGTTCTTGTTAGAACCGATGCCTGTTTAAATTTAATTACACACCATTCGCGGGAAAAAGGTGATCGAAAATGGCTGAGCAAAAATTTCAAAACATGAAGCATCGATTTTTATGACATTAACCGATGCACATAATAATAAAAATATCCAAAACTTCTGTAAAATAAATAACATAGGTTGTTGTAGAACAACCGTTGCCTGGAGCCAAAAGAGAGCATCGGTTCTGTTTAAAAACCGATGCCTATTCAAATATAATTACGCGCGCAAACTGCGGGAAAAAAGTGAATAAAAATCTACCGAAAAATTTCAAAACATTCAGCATCGGGTTTTTACTGAACCCGATGCATACATAAATTAAAGTCTCGTATGATAATAATAGCATCGGTTTATTTTCAAAACCGATGCTAATTATTTTGGCCTAATACTATGTGTATCGGTCGCTCTGTTAACAACCAATGCATATTGTGAAATGCTGTCTTCTCTAATATGCCGGAATTTTTAAAATTAGTAAGAAAAACTCATAATTCTAAATTGAATCTTCACATTTATAATTGATGAACAGAAATTCAAAACTCCACCCAAATATCTTTCATCTTTGATTGAATTTGCAGTTGATATTTTTGAAATAACCAAAAACCTACTGGCTTATTTTCTCTCTTCTGATCAAGGTATGTATTTATTTTTTGTATTTATTATTTTACATATAATTTATCTGCATTTAATCTGAAAAGGCGTGAAGCAGTACTAATATTTATTTAACCTAGAATTCCAAGCGGTTGTTGTTCATGGAAATTAAAAAGGCATGATGCATCGGGAAATTGAAAAGGCACTGAACTTATTTGTATAAATACCCCTATTTTTGGAAAATATTAATCTTCACAAGACCTTTCTGGAAATTAAAATTTAAAACTCCATCTAAAAAAAATAATGACTAACAACACGATTTCGGGACTGCTTTGCAAACTAATAGAAACTTAGCAAAAACAAATTGTCCTGCTAATGAAGCAAATGCAGAAAGGACGTTCCGCAGATATGCGGAACGTAGCCGACAAGTTAGAAGCAATCACCAACATTCTGAGCAGTATAAAGGCCCAAGGGAGGAGAACATTTTTAAGTTGCCAAAATTCCTCTAAAAAAGGCGATGTGGGATAGGTGGGATTTTTACAGTAAAGGAATAATGCTGGTGGGAAGGAATAAAAAGCAACCTTTTCATGTTCAAGAATTAAACAACATCAAACCTCCATCAAGAATTAAAGGATGAAAACGGAAAATAATGGTAGAGGATATTAACACAAAATGGAAATTTCATTAAATAAACCATACGAAAATTAAAAAAAAATAAAAAATACAACAACAGTTCATTTATCTTCATACTTCTTCAGCTTCTCCTTCAACACCTCGTTCTAAGCTGCCAAGCGACCCCTCTCTTGCTCATCGTGTTGGCTTTCGAGAAGAATTTCAAAAATGTGGAATAATTGATCCACAAAGTCTTTTTTGAGGCGGACTATCTCCGCCTCGAGTTGTTCGACGAGGCCGGATGGACCAGCCTCATCGTCACTGCTTCCGTACCCTGAGCTCGACATCATATATGATTAAGAAAATTTGAGAAAATATGAAGGGAGAGGATTACAAAAGAAGAGAAAAGTGAGTTGAAACAAGGGTGATGGCAGATTTTAAATTGTAAATGAAGAGGTTGGGCAGCTCAAAAGACTGTGAAATTGATCATTTAATTGACATGACCTCAAACCACAAACTACATTGACATTTAATTTCAGCTTGCGTAAAAATGGTATGCTATTAACACCTCCTACTAATTATATGAAATGATTACTACTCCCTGTAGATATATCCATTGAAGACAACCCTTTTTTTTATTGGGAAACATGCAAAATATACATTTTGTAGTTCCAAATTTGCCCATATTTTAGTTGGCCACACATTAATTTGTATGTTCCCAATAAACTAACTCCACATTTATACCAAAAAAATCTTTCACAAAATTTTGAGACAAATGGCAAAACAAGAAAATCATGACTGTTAGTGTATATATTAACGAGGTATGCCTAATTTGTGAGTTTTGTGATGAAATGTCTACTTTGATCTTAAATAAGTCGGTTTAAAAAAAATAATGTTTATATGCAAACAAAATGAATACTTTAATTATTTTTGATTAGATGAAGTGGTCCATCTACCCAGTGAGCTTATTTAGCTGCTAATATTAAATGCATCGGTTGTCTGTATACCATCCGATGCAATTGATAAATTTTAAGCATCGGTTTTGGAATGAGCTGTATAATCGATCCTTATAAAATAAAAAAAAATGGTAAACCAGTTGGAAAAAGAAGCAATTTGAACCACCAGGGTGTGAAAAAATAATAAAATTATCGAGAATAAAAAATTACAAAGCCATTCAAATTGACAATTATTAACAACAATCGTTTGGCATACATCATAATTTGGGACACCACATGAAAAGGAACAATCTTCAATGTAATAACAAGGGTTCAATAGCTGCGTTTTATTTCTTCCCACCAGCAGCTTCCTTTACTGCATAATTTCACCTATCCCACATCGCCTTTCTAAGAGGGAATTTGTCAACTTAAAAATGTTCTCCTCCCTCGGGCCATTCGGAATCAACCCTTGGTTCGGGGAATCACTATTGGGCTCGATTGGGCCTAGAACTGCTTTGCTTGATGGACATGGCGCTTGGCCCGGGCTTTGATCTTTAATCGGATTGGCTAGGGCCTTCCTGTAGCATGTGTAAAGTCTTTTTTTAAATTTTTCCTAAAATCTTAACAGTAGCATCGGTTATTTCTAATATGACCGATGCTTAAAGTATGTCCGTAGGATCGTTTTGTATGAAAAAAACCGATGCATATAATATTGGTTGACCTTCTTTCCTACGTTTTTCTTACCAGCAATGAATATGCATCGGCTCTTGTCAAACAACCGATGCTTAACCCTAATTTTTACGATATAAACCCTCAGAAAACATAAAATCGGCCTTGAAAAATTCGAACACCTTGCCGAATTATCTTCTATCCCAGATTAAGGATAACTTTAATTTCGACATTCACCAAGACCATCTTCATGCCGCTGTCACGTTTCATGGTATATGTGATTTTATTTCATCCATTTTTTTTCTTTTTCTGTTTTGATATATATTTTCTGATTATTGTTTGTATGATATTTTGTAATTCTGATTAATTGTTGACACAATTGCAGCATATCCCACAGAAAATCGTCCGATTTTTTGCAGATCTTTCGAGCAAGGATTTTAAATTGCGCAATCCCATCAAGCAGACTTGGGATGTCACAGTGGAGTTTTTTGGTGAAGATGGTGACCAGGTTTGTTCTCTCCATAACTAACTCAAGTTTGTTGATGAACAACTTTGCGTGTTAAGTACCCTTATTCGATTTGTGTTATTTGTGTTCTTCTGTGTTGTTTAAGTTTCTGCAAACTAGATACGACTGAGAGTTTACATTTATACTCTGTTTATTTTTTATTTTTATTTTTTTTTGTTTGTTTATTGTAGGCACGGTTCAAAGGTGAGTGGCTCAGTTTTGTGGATGACAGTAAAATTAAAGAGGACTATTCTGTTGTCTTCATAAACAATGAGCCTTATATTTCTGACGTAATAGTCTTTGACGGCAAAGGCGTTACAAGCAATCGCTTTGTAGGTGTTAAAGATCCTAACCTTGAGCTGACTCATTTTCCTTCTTTCAAATTACCAGTATCGAAGACTGTTCTAGAGCATGGACGAATAGTAAGTTGAAGATGTTTTAAATTATCTGCAACTAATACACTTTCCACCAAATATTGATTTGACGTTAGCAGCTTCTAATCATGCGAGATTTTTATAGGCCATTACAAAGGACTTCTCGACTGAGCATGTGGTCTCAGGAGGTAATGGTCATTAGGTGAAGGCTACAATTATAGGGTTTGCTGAACAACGTTGGGTTGTTGATGTATCAAGCTTGGCATCAGATGATCGCCTTGTCCTTACTGGCTGCTAGGAGATGCTTGAAGACTTATGTTTTCCACTCGACTCAACCTTCTCCCTTCATATCGTGGATCTCCCATCTTTAGTTTTTGTTTTGTCATTGCAATTTTAGATGTGTTTGGGATGGAATCAGATGTAATGAGGAATTAGATGTGTTTGGACTATGTTCATTGGATGTAATACTATGGTGAATGCTTAATCTTTTGCAGTAATGGTTGTCATGAGGCCAAAAATTAATTACTTTATAGCCTTTTTATATATGTGTCATGCTTTTAATAACCTCTAAGATTGGTTTATTTGTTCTCTTCTCCTAGGTTTTATTAACGAATCCCCTGTGTTCGATTAATTGATTGTGATTTGCTCAATTAATTTAAGATTCCATTTTCTAACTACTCTGGAAAACAAGAAACATAAAAACTTGATTAATTTATCTTTCGATTAAAAAACATTACTCTCTCAATCCCAACACATGAAAAACTGAACAATCACATTAGAGAAACCCTAGAGACCCCTTTAGCAGTTTTTGATCTAGATAACAAACCAAGTAATCAAAAGCGCCGCGCACAACCAACGTTCACGATTTCGCTTCTTCTTAACACATTCTTCAAGCTTACAATTTTCAGCTGCAAGTGCTTTCAGGTTTGTTTCATGCTTCTTCACATCTAATTCAAGTATCTTTACGTCAGCCTCCAACGCTTGAACTTCAGCTTCAGATTTATTTAAGATTCCATTTTCTAACTTCTCTGGAAAATAAGAAACATAAAAACTGGATTAATTTATCCTTCTATTAAAAAATATTACTCTCCCGATCCCAACACAAGAACAATGGAAAAATCACATTAGAGACACCCTAGAGACACCTTTAGCTGTTTTTGATCCAGATAACAAACCAAGTAATCAAAAGCGCCGTGCACAACCAACGTTCACGAATTCGCTTCTTCTTAACACATTCTTCAAGCTTATCGTTTTCAGTTGCAAGTGCTTTCAGGTTTGTTTCATGCTTCTTCACATCTAATTCAAGTCTATTTACGTCAGCCTCCAACGCTTGAACTTCAGCTTCAAATTTATTTGCTCGTCTTAAAAGCCTGGGAATAATTTGAGTAGCTCTTGGGCACAATAGGTCCTCAAGCCACTTGAAAAAATTACACCCTTCAGTCTCTTACAATATTATTTACTCCAATCAAAATTAATGCAAACAACCCTTTAACTACGAAAAATAAAGACCCACAGAAATCTTAAGTAACAATTATTTTAACTACAATCAATCGACCCCATGTTAACATCTTATACAAACCTCCAAACTCCCAAATAATTATTAGTCCTAATATCTAAAAATAGGAAAAAATTCAACACTTACACGAAATCTTGGAAAACTTATATATATCTCCTTCCGGGATTGAGATCGGTCCATGATGTTCGACAAACGACATCATCATCACAATTTCATTTCCTCTTCCCACAGTGAACTCAGATGTTTGCCTCCACGCCATTTCAATAGATTGTCGAAATATCACCCTTAGACTAAAATATGATAGATTTATTATAAAAAGTTTTAAGAATTTTTAGATTGCACCCAAAATTTATAAAATTTATGTTTTGGCCTTAAATTTCTAGAATTCTTAAATACTTGGTCAAACTTTGTACCTTGTATGGGAGTTTAATTTTGTGAAAGTCAAAATTTAGACTGAAATGAACAAACAAGTCTTTCAAAAGATATAATTATGTTTAATTATAGGCATCGGTTATTACTAACAAACGACTTTAGTTGTCTGATAATACTTATGAGCATCAGTTGTTTTTATACAACCAATGCATATACTCGTGAAATTCGGCAATTTTTGGGCAAGGGAGAGATTCGAACCTACGTGGCAGCCTCTGAAAAGTCCAATTTTGCCCCTAAATACACGAAAACTAGGTTTTTGAATTAAATTTCAGTCCAAAATTTTCATATTTCCCACTCCAAAAACCCGCCAGATATTCAGAAGTAACATTTTGGAAAAGTTTGGACGATTCATTCAACCTCACCTGCTGTTCGTCGTGGATTCCCCGTCACCTGTTGTTCCTCGTAGATTCCCTATCGCCTAGTTTTCATCCGCGCCTGCTACAAATTGTGCAAGAATGTATGTTTTAGTACTTGTTCAGTTCGTTAATTAACATGTTTGGGTATTGTTCAGGTGTAGAAAATTAAATCCTCTGAGTTTGTAATTGGGGTTGGAACTAAGAACTTTAAAGGTCTCCGACCTTCCAGATAGGATTGAGACCTTTAAAGTCGGATCTTTCATGTTGGTAAGGTATTTTCCCAGTATTTATGTTTAAGACCGGACCTCTGAATTCCATCCATAACCAATGTTTATGATAGGTTTAATTATCATTTTAAATTTAGTTGCTTCCTATTGCAAAATATGGGAAAAATTATTTCACACACTCACATGAGGATCATCAGTGAACGTACTTTGAGGGATATATATATAGAGCCCATCTGTAGTGAATTAGTGTATGGTTGATGCCAAAGTTTTGATGAATAATTTCATTGTCGTATTTTGGACATCCTATTGACAAGCCATTTGAACCCTCTTGAACTATATGTTATGCGGTAAGTACCTTCAAAAAAGTTGTTGATATGTGATTAGCACATATTTGTCCTTATTTTCAGTAGTATTTTAGCTTGTTTTTCTATTTGTTTTTGGTATAAGTTGGATGATTTAAGCTAAATTTCGTATTTTCATAGTTATAGATTATTCCACCGTATTTTGATCGTAATTGATGCAATTAGGTGATATTTCGTTATTTTTCACCTTACAGCTAAGTAACCGGAAGAGTTAATCGCATAATTAGATGAAGTTGGTGTTCAAGAAATGGAGAACGAGCTTTCCGGTGAATGAGTAGCAAAGAGATAGAGAAACTGAGGAAGACGCTCTGTCGCATCGACTGACGCAAGCGTCGACGCGAGCCATGATCTGCGTCAGTCGACGCAGGGCCGACGCACCATCGACGTAACTTGCTGAAGCGTCGATTGAAGGAGCGTCAGTCGACGCACCGTGGATGCAACTTGCTGAAGCGTCGACTGAAGGAGCATCAGTCGATGCACCATTGATGCAACTTGCTAAAGCGTCGACTTAAGGAGCGTCAGTCGACGCACCGTCGACGCAACTTGTTGAAGCGTCGACTGAAGCAGCGTCAGTCGACGCACTGTCGACGCAAGTCTCTGAGACGTCCATCCATGACCGCGTCAGTCGACGCACCCGCCCTACCGACGCGCACACCCAGGCAGCAGCGACGCCGAGCACCAGCACACGTCAGTCGACGCACCGTCGACGCAGTGGCCCATAATCGGGAATTTAGGGTTTCTTATGATCAAGTTAAGGGAATTCTATATAAACCCCCCTAAGTCCGTCCGAAAAGGATATACCTCTGACCCATACTCTGAATATTCGATCTTTTGGTTCGAGAACAACACCAACCACATCCATATAACAACAATTGATCAATATCGAAGATTCGAGGATCGCTAAGCTCCAACCGTCCGTTCGTGATTCGTTCTTCGACCAAGGTCAACCTACCTCTCCGGATTAGCTGGAGAATTTACTACGCTTTCTAGTTTAATAAGTACTTTAAACCCTTTATTCATTTTCATAGTTTAATTTATGCAATTAAGTAGCTGCTTTTCAATAATTGTGTTAGGATTATTTTATGCTTGGAACCCTAAATACTTTTGGTATTAAATTCGTAATCTTAGTTTAATTAATGATTGGTTATTATTCTCGTTTAGATAAATCATTTTGTTTACATTGCGTTCTAGATAATTTCTGCTCGTTTATGCTAGTTAATCTTATTCAAAAGTTCTTAGATTAATTTCTCTAGTTTATATGTTTGAGTTGCTGAAGTAGAGTACTTAGTTTTACTTATCGTTCAATTTCCTAGATAATAAAAACAATCAACCCCCCCCCCCCCCCCCCAATTTGTATGTGTTATTGTGTTGAACAAACTATTTAAAATTCCGATTGTATGTTCCTCGAGAGACGACTCGAGTCAAGTTTCCAAACTACGCGCGACCCCGTTCTCTTGCGGGCAAGCTATTGATCTTTTGACAAATTTTCATAAGTAGGCAACACAAAAGCTTGAATCAAGATTTTGGCGCCGTTGCCAGGGAACAAAACAAAGGTTTCAAAAATATGTTTGTTCATTTTTATTTTTATTATAGTCATTTATTTGTATAATTGTTTCTCTAGTCGATGCGTTTAATTTGCTGTTAAGTTCATGCAAGGTCGTATATCGCTTAGGCTCGAACTTGCACCATTCATCGACAACGTTCATCGTTCGAATCAAGTGAGACCCCCTCACTCATCCACAAGTGAATCGTCTGCCACGACTGATTTTATTTGTGATCCGATTCCGGAAACGATGTTGCGACTAGACAACCATGCCACAACAACGAGGACGATCAACCACCAAGGCATCCACCCGTGCAACAAAGAAATGGGTACGGGAGTGAGCCAATTCGTCCCGACGGACCAGTACAACCTCAAGCATACTGGGAAAATATTCAACGAAACGTAATAGACCAGAATGACGGCCAAAGAAGAGGAGATAATCGCTACTGCCACATTCCGGATGACTATTCCGAGAGATCTTACCATGGCGATGAGCGGGTCGATGATTGGCTCGCAAATGACGGGTACCATGAGAGAAACGAATACGCGAGGCCAAATAACCAAGAAAGATACCAACGGGAGGCGCGCGAACCAAGACAAAGAGAGTTCACGACCCCTCAAGTGGGTCCCTATAGTTCGGCAATTGTGTTGGGTAGAACTACGAGAGACTTCGTGTTGAAACCTCATATCATCAACAACCTCCCTACATTTCACGCCCTCGCCAACGAAGATCCAATGACGTTCCTCAATGAGTTCTATGCCGAAGTTAGTAGGATTCCATCTTCGGGGCTTCATCACGAAGACCTTCAAATGGTGTGTTTTCCGAGTTGCATGAAGGATAAAGCCAAGTCTTGGCTTCTACCACTGCAACCAAGATCTCTGGTCGACTGGCCCATGGTGAGCGAAAAATTCATTAATCAGTACTACTCAGCTCAGACGACGGCCACATAAGGAGATAAATAGCCAATTTTGTCCAGCAAGACGGGGAGTTGTTTCACGAAGCGTGGGAACGTTTCAAATCTCTGTTGCAAGCTTGCCCCCATCATCACAACTCTCCGGGAATGGTGAATCAACTCCTCTACGAAGGACTTATAGATTCTTACAAGAATAACGTAGAGGTAGCTGCTGGGGGAGATTTTGGGAACTTGACAGCGACGGCGGCCAAGCAACTATTTGAAAGAATGAGCGAGAAGTCGAGGCAAATGAGCTCTTCGAGGCATGAAACCGTTGTGGAGAGCAAGGACATTCGGTGGATTCATGTACAATGGGGTATCACGAAGATACTGACGCTGAAACGCACGCCATCAAAGATCAATTACGCAACATAGATCTTCCAACCTATGAGCACAGGCCTCAGACAAATCCCAAATTTAATGCAAATCGTAACTCTCCTTACTTAAAATGGGGCCCTGAAAATCCACATTTCACCCCAGCACAAACTAAATCAATACAGCCACCACCAAACAAATCACTACTAGCTGGGCCGACACCTACTCCTATACAGCCAAACGATCAGCTGCTAATTTGGCAACAGAATAAGTCACCGAGACACGCAAAATAGGGATGGATTGACAAATCTGGCCACGCAAGTTAATAAGCAAGGAGAGGTCTTGGATGACTTATCTAAGAGCGTGAAGAACTTGGAGAAAATGATGGGCCAAATGGCAACATTCATGGCCAAACATGACAATGAAAAGGGGAAGTTTCCGAGCCAACCCGAGCAAGCTTCCGCGGTTCATATTCTACAAAGTGGGAAGACGATAGATAATGGAGTTGAAGAAGAGAACAAAGGGGACACTAATATTGCAAATGAGGGGCTGCCTACGAACAATGACCCTAAATCGGTTGACCAAATGCATAAGTCACTGAATTCGTACATTCCTGGGTCATTAAAAGGGAAGTCCCCGAATCAAGTACCCTCTCCAGTAACAGATGACGATTCCACCAAGTCTCCGACTCAGCAAACGAAGGCATCGCCAACCACTATTCGAGACAAGGTTCCTTTCCCAAGTCGCCTACGCCCAGCCAAAGAGAATAAAAAGTTCATGGAACTTTACAATCTGCTAAAAAATGTCAACATTAATCTTCCTCTGTTAGACGTAATCAAGACGATGCCCGCATACGTGAAATTTTTCAAGGAATTAGTCACGAGGGAGGAGACACTTCAGCAAATTAAGTTAACAAAGGAGGTGAGCGCCATATGCAAAGGGCCTCTACCCAAAAAGGAGAGAGACCTCGGTAGTTTCTGCATAACCATCACCTTGGGAAACAGACAGACAGCACGAGGCATGCTTGACCTTGGAGCAGGAATCAATTTGATGCCTTATTCCCTTTATAAGGAATTCGATTTGGGGACAATGAGACCAACGACGATGCGGCTACAATTGGTGGACCGATCAATTAGACAACCACTTGGCATAGTCGAGGATGTTCTAGTTCAAGTTGGCGAGCTTATGATTCCAGTCGATTTCGTCATACTAGATGTCGGCGAGGTTCCGAAGGAGGGCACTGAACATACTATTTTGGCGAGGCTCCGAAGGAGGGCACTGAACATACTATTTTGCTTGGTCGACCATTTATGTCCACTTCTCGTACACTAATTGACGTACACAAAGGGAGGATGACCTTATCCGTGATGGGCGAGACAATCACATTTTCGCTGAAAGATATCCACAACACTCCTTCGCCATACATGAATGAAGATTTCTCGTTTGTTGACCCGATTGCCTCCTGTATTCACGAGCTTAAGGGGATCACTGTGCTAGATGAGTTAATCGTCGAGGACGACACGAAATTTTTGAACAGGGTGGCCGAGATGTTAGAGATAGATTTGAATGAGATCGACGAAGACCATGAAGAGGTTGACGATTTTGATGAAGAATTTTGTGAAATAGCCACTGCACCCGAACTTTGTCCAAAGATGGAGTTAAAGCCGCTACCGAGCCACTTGAAGTATGTTTTCCTCGAGCCTAACGAAATGAAACAAGTCATCATATATTCAGCCTTGTCGGAACACAAGGAGCAGGAATTAGTTGCGGTGTTGAGCAACCATAAGGAAGCAATAGGATGGAGCATCAGCGACATCAAAGGAATAAGTCCCGTGACTTGCATGCATAGAATCAAGATGGAACCCGATACCAGGCCTGTGAGGGACAGTCAACGGAGATTGACACCAACGCTTTATGAGGTGGTTAAGAAAGAAATTTTTAAACTTAAAGACGAAGGAATCATTTTTGCCATCTCCGACAGCAAATAGGTAAGCCCAATTCATGTGGTTCCAGAGAAAGGAGGCATCACCATCGCCGAAAACGCAAAGGGTGAGATAGTGCCAACCCGACTAACTAATGGATGGCGTATGTGCATAGATTATAGGAAGTTAAATGTGGCCACTCGTAAGGATCATTTTCCTCTACCGTTCTATGACCAACTTCTCGACAATCTTGCGGGACACGAATTCTACTGCTTTCTGGATGGCCTTTCGGGCTATTATCAAGTGGCCATCGCTCCGAAAGATTAGAGCAAGACAACGTTCACATGCCCCTTTGGCACATTCACTTTTCGAAGAATGCCCTTTGGCCTGTGCAACGCACCAGTGACTTTTCAAAGGTGCATGCTCTCCATTTTCAGCGATTTTATTGATGACTTTCTTGAAGTATTTATGGATGATTTTTCAATTTTTGGGTCATCTTTTCATAATTGTTTATCTAATTTGTCAAGAGTTCTTGAACGATGCATTGAGAAAAATCTAACTTTGAGTTGGGAGAAATCCCATTTTATGGTAAAAAGTGGCACTGTTCTAGGCCATGTTGTTTCTAGAAAGAGGCTGGAGGTTGATAAGGCAAAAATTGATGTAATTGAAACCCTCCCTCCGCCTGGAGATGTTAAAGGGATTAGGAGTTTTCTTGGTCATGCAGGTTTTTATAGACGTTTTATCAAAAACTTTTCAAAAATAAGTCGTCCACTTTGCAATCTATTGACCTTAGATACTCCTTTCATTTTTAATGAAGAATGTTGGAATGCGTTGAATGAGTTAAAAGCGAGTCTTACGTCTGCCCCTGTGGTTGTTGCTCCCGACTGGACCTTCCCTTTGAAATTATATGTGATGCCTCTAATGAGGCGGTGGGGTCTGTTTTGGGACAATGTGTGGAAGAATTGCTTAGGGTCATTTATTATGCTAGTTATATGCTAAACGATGCTCAACGTAATTATACCAGACCTGAAAAAGAATTACTGGCGTTCGTATTTTCGCTTGACAAATTTAGACCGTATATAGTTGGAGCCAAGGTAATTGTACACACTGATCATGCTGCTTTACGCCATTTTTTTTTCCAAACCACAAAGTAAGCCACGCCTTACACTACAAAAAAAGTGACTTTATGTAACACCAAGAAAGTGTTATTTAATAGACAAAAAGTGTTACTATTGATAATAGGTAACATTTTGATTGGTGCTATAGTTGCCCGTGCTACCTTAAAGTTTAACTAACACTTTTATGGCCTTTAGTATCAATTTTATAAAGTGTTACATTTAAAATATCAATTGTAACACTACTAAGTAACATTTTATAAGTGTTACATATAATTTTTGGGTAACACTTTTTCTACAAAATGTATCACTTTAAGGTATCAAAGAAGTTTGAATATATTACTTTTTATTTTAGCCAACAATGGTATCATGTCAATCTTAAAAGTTAAATATTTATTCAGTTTTGTTGGTGAGTTCCTTTCGCCATTTATGGAGTTATTGTTAAACACATTTGATGGTCGTAGGACATTTTGGATGATGTTGTGCAGGGTCAAGCTCTGTATATACCTGGAGCGACAACCCCAACCGAGGTATGTCTAATTATCCTTTCTTTTCTTTTATCCATTTGTATCATTTTCTTGAGTTATTTATTTTTTAAATATTTTATTTTTGCTATTTTTGATATATAATTAATTTAAATATCTTTTGTTTTTAATGACTCGTCAAATTCTGTAAATGTTGTGCAGATATTATTTACATACAATGCTGGTGCCAAAATCATCAAGGTTAACCTTCTTTTTTTTTTTTTTCCCCTTTTTTCTTTTTCTTCTGTTTTTATTATCCTTGCCTGGCAAGTTGGCAAGTTTACCAACTGACGAGAATGCTCTGATGACTGTGAATATCATGCAAGATTATACCTTGGAATACTACTAGCTAGGGGAACAAGATAAGTTTGCTATGTTCTTTTGCTTTCTTGAATTATAATCAGAGATGATGTAATTTTATTCTAATTCTTGTTTAATCAATGCAAAATGTTTTGAAGAAACGTGTGCCAACATATCATGGTTGTTTTGTCATATTAGTATTATTTTTTGTACATAGCCACGTTTACTTTTTGTTGTGATAAGAGATGATTGATTTTAGATTATTATTAAAAAAATTACTAATCATAGAATTTTGATCAAATAATCTCTATATCAAATGTTTACTATGATGAATTATTACTTGGATTATGCTATTTTTGACTAATTTGCCTAGTCATGGATGTTAACGATAATATAATTTTTGTAGATAATCTTGCATGGTGAAAAATCTGTTGCTGGGATAATTTCTTTTTTTATTATTATTTTTGGGCCTTTCATGTGAAAAATGCCCTAATTAGTTCGATATTGTTTTTTTTTTTCTTGTAAAATTGTAATGTAAAATACTTTTTTTAAGTATATTGGATGCTTTTATTAACATTTGATGTTGATTAATTTTAATTTTCATGAAATATGAATTAAATTTTAATTTTTTGGTATTTATAGGTTGAGAGGAGGATAGGTAAAATAGAATGGACATTTAACTCTCTTTTTAATTATTATTTTGGAACTTAGATGGGTTATATATAAACTGATGTTAATGTTCTCTGTGTCAACAACATCGGTTCCTTAAGAAACCGATGTTATTGCTCAGTATGCATCTTGGCAAAACCAAAAATTATTACATAGAAAGTGATACATTTTGTAGAAAAACTGTTACCCAAAAATTATATGTAACACTTATAAAAGTGCTTACTACATAAAAAGTGATACATTTTGTGGAAAATGTGTTACCCAAAAAATTTTATGTAACACTTATAAAATGCTTACTACATAT
>BMAC01000064.1:14650-43270 GCA_014905375.1 Phtheirospermum japonicum | reverse complement strand
TATGTGTTATTGTGTTGAAAAAACTATTTAAAATTCCGATTGTATGTTCCTCGATAGACGACTCGAGTCAAGTTGTCAAACTACGCGCGACCCCGTTCTCTTGCGGGCAAGCTATTGATCTTTGGACAAATTTTCATAAGTAGGCAACAAAAAAGCTTGAATCAATATGCTTCTTAGTTGTCTCTAGCTACTAGAATCATCCAAGTATCTGTTTTCATTCTTGTAATCTGTTTAAATCTTTTGTTGTCTTCACAGTAGTTGTTGATTGATGTGTTAGCTTTCATCGCCGTATAAATTATATTTTTCATCTAATGTTTTAAGAATTTTATCAACTAATGGCATAGAGTCATGACTGATTCATCGAGCACCCACTGTGAACATGAGTCTGAGTCTGTGAAAAGAAGATCTAGAGGCTCAACGACATGCATTAAAATGAAAGCAAAGCCGTCACAGCAAAAGCATGTCGATTTTAATGATAACAATAAACCCAATGGGAAATATGCTGCCAATTTCAAAAATTACCTAGGTTCTCTAGTTCGGTCGCATGAAGATATTAACATCGACGAGTGGAAACACGTCGAGAGTGGTCTGAAGGATGTGATTTGGGAGGATTTGCAGGTAAATAATAATCAACTTTTTATAGTAAATCATCTGTTGATGAATACATTTGTTTCTTGTTTATTCAGAAAGAGTTCAATATAAAGGGGATGAGAAGAAGCACTTCCTGAAGGTTGCGGGAGTGAGGTGGACCGCTTTCAAGTCGCGGTTAGTGCGTGACTTCATAAAGAGGAAATACCCAAAATATGATCATCCATCCCAGTTATATCCTTCCATCACAGCTGATCAGTGGGAGGAATTCGTTAGTGATCATCAATCTGAAGAATTCAAGGCATGTACAGTGTATTACCTTTTATAGAAAAAATTACAAGAAATATATTTCTAATATTTTCCTAAAAATATTTTACCAAGAAAAGAGTAGGAAAGCTCGGGAGAGCCAATCTCACAATCAGCATCCACACTTTTTAGGACCAGGTGGATATGCTAGTGCGAAAGCTAAGTGGGTTGTATCAGACCCTCTCTCGTCTTCGTCTTCATGTGCTTCGCTCAGCTCGAGTATAGCTCCGGATGATCGCAGCTTGGATTGGGTTCGAGCAAGAATTAAGAAGGACAAAAATGGAAATTATGATATCCCGAATAAGCAAACGAAGAGGGTGGTTGATAAAATGGTAATTATATTTTTTGTGAGAATATATATTTTTGGAATTATATATATTAAATGATGTTTATCATTTCTTGAAACAGGTTGAGAAGGCTCGAGAAGCGAGCGAAGGGACTTTTGTACTGCAGAGGCATGATGACATATTGAATGCATCTCTAGGGAAGAAGGAGCACCCAGGTCGGGTGCGAGGTGTTGGGAAGTCTTGAAGACATAACTGTACCCAGGTAGCCACGTGAACGTGAGGTTTGTTTTTGGTCGACCGAGTCAGACAAGCAGGAGACAGAGTGGAGTGGTGTCAGTGGACGAGGTGAGGGCGACTCTGACACAAGAAATCACGTAGCAGATGTAGGGCGAGTTTGATGCTCTACAAGATCAATTCAACCGGTTATATGATCAAGTGAATGAACAAGGTCCGCAAACTCTAGTTATTCACCACATCATGCCATCAAGAGTTAACGAGGGGTCTGACTTCCACATGCCGACGCAAGGTGATCCACATAGTAGTTGCCAATTAGTTGGTGGGACTCCATTTTCTATGGTTGCGGTATAAATTAGATGTAGTGTATTTTCACAAACCTACTCATTTTATTCAGACCATTAACTTAATGCTACTTTGAGTAATAGAGTCCATCTGAGTGTCGCCTGGCCCTGTCCATTTTGGGGGATATAAAAGTTGTTGCGAAGGGGATGGTTTTCCCCAACAGGAGAGAACACGATCGTGCATCATCAGAAGGTGTCACCCGTTCATGTCAAGGTCTCAGTAGATGAAATTGTCTAGGATGCAACAGAACTTCCTCTACCGGTGACGACTCATCCAGAAATACGGCACGTGAGTGAAGTGTTGGTAGCTTTTTGCAGTGGCCGGTCAGATTAGTTCTGTCAAGAGAGGTAATATATGTTTTCATTTCACCAATTATTTATTTAGTTTTAGTATGCTCAATCATGGCCATATGTACAGGAACTTACAATGACATATCAAAAGAAACAGAGAACAAGTCTCATGGAGACAAGTGGTGAGCAATCTGTAACAAAACCAAGGCCACCTCTTGTTGATGACGTAGCATGGGATTGGGGATTAAAAATCCTCTCTCTAATTTTTAAGATCTAATTTCTCTCTCTTAGGTTTTAGATTCAATTTCAAGCTTTGATGTAATTTCTTTTCTAGATTTAGATTTAGTTTCATGCTTGGCCTTGGGTTTGTAAGCCTAAGAAGAATCCAAATACTCCTTTGGATTGTTACTTTTAATGCAATTACATCCAAGCTTTGTTTTATTTCTTAATTCAAGTTAGTTTCCTTTCAATTTCATGTTTTATGCTTTAATTTCATGCCTTTTTCTTCATTTCCATGCTTGTTCTTCATGTTATGCTTTTAGCCTTAGCACCTTGAATTCATGATGAAACATATGAATTGGCTATAGAATCTAGATGAGTGACATATCTAGATCATAGATCGGCTCTTGGATCATCTTGATTTTGAGATTTTGCTATGCTTTATTTGCAATTTTTTTATGCATAGTTTTAGGTTAAATCTTAGATCTACTCTTTGTTGCTTGTTATTTTTCTTAATGTTTTGAACTTTCTTGTTAATTTCCATTGTTCTTTACATCCATGCTTTCAATTTTTGGTAATTTTCATTATTTAGGATTTTATTCATAGTTGTACCTTGTGCTTGCATGCTTGTACTTGGTGAAACATTGCATTTTCTTGCTTATTTTCATTACTTGCTTGCATTCACATATTGAGGCATCCGAAGAGGCATCCTACCTACGTGCTATTTCAATTTCTAGGATAGTTTAGCTAGTATAATTGCTTTATTTTCATTTTTCTTTATTTTCCCAAGCTTGAAACACATCGATTCCTTCAATCAAATTGATTTCCTATAATACCAAGACATGAACCCGTTGATTCATTTCAACACCACGAAAACTACACTTTAAAATGGCGCCATTGCCGGGGATCGAACCCGGGTCACCCGCATGACAGGCGAGAATACTCACCAGTATACTACAAACATAATGGCGCCATTGCGACACGGCTTGGTTAAGGCTTTCGATTTGGTTGTAGTATCATTGCGTTTTTAGCCTGCTTTGTTATTTGACGTTTTTGTTAAGTATGATAGGTACATATAGCTATGGTGGATATATTCCTGACATGGGAGGGCATGGTGCAAACCATGTCGGGATTGGAATGATGTATAATGGCCTTGGCAATGTGGGAGGGCATGGTGCAAACCACGTTGCCGACGGTGGATATGATTATGGGCAACCCAGCATGGGAGGGCATGGTGCAAACCATGTCGGGTTTGATAGTTTTTCGAGCGTGAATGATTATGGAGCTCCAAATTCCTATCCGAACGTGAAAGCTCCATATTCCTATCCGAACATGCACGCCCCAACTTCCAGCTCGTATGGCTATGGTGCTCCACAAAATTATACGAGTATGCCGAGCCCGAATCCTGGCCTATATGATGGTTTTCTCACTTCCAATTTTGATTATGCCCCATTTGATGCTACCAATAGCACTCATGATCCCGATCCGTATGCGTACTTCGGAGGTTTAAGCTCGAATGACCAAAATGCCCCTCCCGCCCACGATATTCCGTTGCATGCTCCTATTCCACCCCTCGATCCGACTCTCTTGACCATTTTGCAAGAATTGAATTCGTTGACCACTAAGTGTGGTGCTCTTATGGCTAAGTGTGGTGCTCTTGATGCTAGGTGTGATGCTCTTGATGCTACAATGGACCAATTTGCAAGCGATATTGATATGCTTAAACGAGCTCATGCGGATTCCTTACTCATGGACATGCTTCAAGAGTTAGTAGAATAAGCGTATATAGAGGCCAAGACCAATGAGGAGGTGGTTGGCCCGAACGTCGATAGTGAAGGATGTTGTGAAGATGAGCCCCTTGTTCTACATGATAAGTCCGTTGTTCCTCTATGTGATCCCGATTTGGGTGTAGATGATTCTCGATGTGTCGTTGAGGGCAACGACGACTTTTTAGAGGGGGAGGTGGGGGTTATTGATGATAAGCTTGGAGAAAAAGACGATTATCTTGAGGAGGATGAGKASAGCAAGTCGATTATTATCCTTGCAAAMTYGCACYGGGAAGAAGGGGAGAAGAGGATGGTTGAAGGGTTTAAAATCCTTAAGGATGCTATTCATTGGAAACCGGGAGTGGTCGAGAGAGTTAGCCCTTCGATTTTGATTCTTGATGATATGATGAGAGTCGGGATGTGGAGGTTGTTGTTGGAGGGCTTGATGTTCGTACTCTCCGGGAGTGAGTGGATGAATCCCATTCACATGGTGCCCAAGACGAGCAGCTCGTTAGTTCCCGAGGATGGAGATGGAGAATTGTTGGCCATGAGGGCTACAACGAGGTGGAGGATGTTGATCGATTCTAATAAATTTAATGCGGCTACCAAGGAGATCATTTCCCTCCCTCGTTTTTCGATCAAAGGTTGAAGAAGCTAGACGACCATTACTCCTATCATTTCTTTGATGAGTCTTTGGGTCATTTTAAAATCACCATCCCACCCGAGTACCTAGCCGAGACGTGCTCCAAATGCCCATTTGGAACGTTTGCTTTTTGGCGGATCTTATATGAGCTATGCAATGTGCCAAGAACGTTCCAAAGAGTGGATCCTCCCGACAAGGAGGAGATTTTATTGGTGGACCCTCCCGTGATATTTCGACCTTGACCAAAAAGGGAGTACGTCAAGCTAGTGACGTAAAACAAGCGCTTCTGGGGAGGCAACCCAAGTTCTTTCCAATTCTTTCTTTCTTTCTTTCTTTTATTGAAAAATCAAAAAACATTTGAAAATTTAAAAAATAAAAAATTTTGTTTTGGTTCTTTTGAACCTTTGGTTTCATTTTATGTACATATTTTATTATGTTTTTGATTTTGTGTTATTTTCTTTTCTAGGTTTTATTTTTTGACGTCGACCATTGGACGATTAATAAAAGTGGTAGCGTTCGTGGAGCCGGAAGATACTAGCCATGCTCGGTTCTTGCTTGGATTGCTTAGATACTCAAGTGGACCCCACCGAGCTCGACTAAAACTGGCTCGGTTAAGGAAGTTTCTATTCCCCCTCCTTTTACTTGGTTTTCATTAAAATGCAAATATCGCATGGTTTAAGTGTGGGGTGAATAGGTGGTTAGGGTCCGGCTATTACAAAGCATGTTTTCTTGTTCTTAACTCGAGCCTTGGCAAAGTGACGCATTCTTGGCGAAGTGACGCTTACTATTTGCGCATTTATATGGTTGAGTCGATTTTTGTGTCTTTTGAGTCGTTATTACATTGTTGAACAACTCCACGTGCTTGGAAGTTTGAATAGTTTACTTGTCGGGTTTTTGCATGTTTATGGCCTCCTGTGTGAAGGGTTGAATTTTTGTTCTTCGTCCAAAACCCGCTTATATGTATATATATAATCAACATTTACTCGTGAAAAGATTGTAAAGTTCTAAAAGCTATTTTGATTTCGCTCCCAAATTCGGTGCAAACTAGTAAGTAGCCTTGTGTGATTTATCGGTTTGCTTGCATTTTTATGGAAATTGCATTGAGGAGGTTTGATTTTGCTCGTACATGATTGTATTTGAAAATGACCTCGAGGCACATATATCACCCTTATTTCGGCCATATCCAATTATATAAGCTACTTAAAAATTCCAAACGAGCCCCCTAGAGCCTTATTCCCGTTTCTTGCTATCCGAGCTCATTTTTAGCTCTTATATCTACGTAACTGAGAAGTGGGAGAGTTTATGGTTAGAGAACGAGAAATGAGTGGGAAATATTTTGTGGGTTTCGGGTTTTGAGTTGCTTATACAAAAAAAAAAGAGAGAGAAAAGATAATACTCCAACACAAATCACGAAAAGTGATAAAGCRTGCGTTCGAGAGAAAAGCCTAAACCAAAAATGGATAAGTTTAGCAAATAGAAGCGAATTCAAAAAGCTTCGAAGTGTTGTCAAATAAATTCGGAAAAGCGTGAAAGTACGAAAGGGTGTCGAATGAAAGTGTGGTAAATTGGGAAATGTGAAGCGATTATAAGCTTCGAGTTTTAAAAATTAGGATTTTGTATGTTATCGATCACGTTTGATTGTGTGTTAGCCACTATATCCATATATTCCATACCTTACCAAAGAGCCCATTACAACCCATAATAAAGACCTCTTTCGATTCTTGTTAGGTCATGTACTACGAGCTATTTTGAGCGTCTGAATTGTGTGCATTGTCCGATTTGAGCGTATACACATCCCTTATCAAACACTTGAGCGAATTGAGCAAACAACCTCAAAATTCCATTTGTGAGGAAGTCATCGATTCGGCTTGCGTTTGAGGAAGAGTAATACGAGCAATGCTTGGCGATAGCGAGTTTATGTTAATATTTCCATCATATAAATAAGGATAAGCACAAGGGTTTCTCGTTTCAAACAATGTTCATTACGTGTACACTCTCGATTCTTTTCGTTGTTCGGAGACGAACAAACCGATAAGTGTGGGGTAGTTGTTTTGCATGTAATTATTGCATTTTTCCTTGTGTTTTTAATTAGGATTTTATGTTGATTTTAGTATTTTTAATCGAGTTTCGTTAGGTTTTTCGTTTGTTTTTTGTGTTTCTTGTTAATTTTATATTTAATTTGGTTAAATGGTCCGGTTAACTTGAGAATTGTGGTAAATCATGGTTTTTTATGTTTTAAATTCACATTTTATAGGTGAAGGCATCGAGGCCCAAAAATCGAACCGAGTCAGCCCGAACCGAGCGATCCCACGCGCAGCTGCCGAGGACCTGCCAGCAGCTGCCGAGCGGTTCTGCCGATACTGGCCGAGAGCTCGCGAGCGCAACCGGCCACGGCCTGCACATTGCCTGCGAGCGCCTTGCCCACGCTTGTCGAGCCTTGCCGAGGACTCAGCGTCGAGCGTTGTCGGATCGAATGCGAGCGCTGTCGATCGACTGCCGAGCAGCTGCATCGACTGCTCGATAGAGAGTTGCCATCCATGCCCGTCCTGCCGAGGCAGTCGATCGACTGCGCGCCATGCCTGCCGAGTCCCGCGTGCAGCTGCCGAGCACTGCGCGCAACCCCGCCGAGATCTGCCGAGGACGCCCGGCCAAACCTGTAAGCTCCTGCTGATAGCTGCCGAGGACGCCCGAGCCAGCCCGCCAGCGCCGAGCCATCTCGGCCCATGTCGAGCCACCTTGCGAATTTGCTGATCCAATCGAGCTAAACTCGACCCACAAGGTCTATTTTGACCATTTTGGGTCAAATTCGGCCAATACATGGAAATCCAAGCCCATATGGCCTAATTAACCCATTTACCCCTATTTAACTTGTATAAATAGAACCTCTCTTTAATTTTGTAGGTACCTCTCATTTTCTCCCAACCCAAGCATGGGTTTGGGGATTAAATATCCTCTCTCTAGTTTTTAAGATCTATTTTCTCTTTCTTAGGTTTTAGATTCAATTTCAAGCTTTGATGTAATTTCTTTTCTAGATTTAGATTTACTTTCATACTTGGCCTTGGGTTTGTAAGCCTAAGAAGAATCCAAATACTCCTTTGGATTGTTAATTTTGATGCAATTACATTCAAGTTTTGTTTCATTTCTTAATTCAAGTAAGTTTCCTTTCAATTTCATGTTTTATGCTTTAATTCCATGCTTTGTTCTTAATTTCCATGCTTTGTTCTTAATTTCCATGCTTGTTCTTCATGTTATGCTTTTAGCCTTAGCACCTTGAATTCATGATGAAACATATGAATTGGCTATGGAATCTAGATTAGTGACACATCTAGATCATAGATCGGCTTTTGGATCGTCTTGATTTTGGGATTTTGCTATGCTTTATTTGAAATTTTATTTTTATGCATAGTTTTAGGTTAAATCATATCTACTCTTTGTTGCTTGTTATTTTCCTTAAAGTTTTGAACTTTCTTGTTAATTTCCATTGCTCTTTACATCCATGTTTTCAATTTTTGGTAATTTGCATTATTTAGGATTTTATGCATAGTTGTATCTTGTGCTTGCATGCTTGTACTTGGTGAAACATTGCATTTTCTTGCTTATTTTCATTACTTGCTTGCATTTACATATTGAGGCATCCGACGAGGCATCCTACCTACTTTCTATTTCAATTTCTAGGATAGTTTAGCTAGTATAATTGCATTATTTTTATTTTTCTTTATTTTTCAAAGCTTGAAACACATTGATTCCTTCAATCGAATAAATTTCCGATAATACCAAGACATGAACCCGTTGATTCATTTCAACACCATGAAAACTCTACAAACTTACATATGGACCACGTCTCTATAAACCTAGAGAAAACCGTCTTCCATGACAAAAGAGAGATGAAAACTCATGTGCTAATTGATGGTATTCAGAGCCTGTTCAGAATGGGGTAGATTAGTGTTGCTGTTGTCCAATTCTTTGTGTGGTACGAGCTTTCTTTTAACTTATCAATTAGTTAAATATTTAGCTTAAGTTTATTTAGCTTTGAATCTACTAATGATTTACTGGTGTCTTCGTGGGTTGGATGAGAGTCTTTGTGCCGGGGCCTTCGAATTTCTTTGTTCAACAAAGATCTGCAAAAAAAGTATATTAAATGACCCGACTGCTGTGACGACGTACATAAGTGATGCCTTCGGTGAAATGTATATCAAGACATTAATTATAGCACCATACCTAGACGAGTAAATAGAGATTATTTCTTGTTATTTTTTTCCTTTACTCCTTTACAATTATTATAATTTATAAAGATAAATAATCTTTGTGCTTATGAAAATGTGTAGTGACGACTGGGTGCTTCTAGTGATATGTCCTCTCAAGAATCAGGTTTTTATTTTAGATCCAAAGAGATACAAGTGGAACTTGGATATTAAGATACATGTTAATATGTAAGTAACAATTTTCCCCCTATATTTGTGTTTCTTATTTTTTTAAAAGGTAACTTGCTGTCCTTTTTTACAATAACATCATAAAAAACAATTCACTTTCAGGTCTTTATTGTCAATGTAGTAATGTACTGATTATTTTTTATGGGCAATTGTTTCGTTGGTAACTTGTTTCATAGCATTAATGTAATTTTGCTATTTTCAACAACATGATTCTTTCTAGAGCCTACTCTGTGTGTTTCCATTTATAAAACTGCTTGAAGTTTTTCATTGGATGTAATATAAGATTGGGTGGCTCATCCGCTCATCTTGGTTTTAAAGCTGTAAATGTTTAATATATAGGTAGAAATTTCTTATTGTTTATTGAAATAATACTTTTCATGTTATTAACTGCTTGAGTGCATTGATTACTATTTTGCAGGGCAGTTCGAACCTATTGGTCAACAAAAGGAAAAAGAGGAAGAAATATGGTGTGGAATCATCTGCCAGTAAGTTATTTTTTATGGTATTAACAATAAAATTTATCGGTTACCCTAGTACGCAAGTTAGTAAAGTTCTTCGACCCATTTCATTTTGACTCACCGATAGATCTATTGTTAGGGGTATATTGATCTGCTTTCATATGATTTTTATAGTGTAATTAACAACGACGAGGCAATGAGTGTGGTTATTATGTCATGAGGTATATGTATGACATTTTCTCCCAAATCAGTATGAATTCTTCATTAGACAGGGTATGTGTAAACTCATTTTTTTAGTAGTAAAAATTACTGAATGTTTTTTAAACTCCAAACCTAAACTTCATTTTTAAAATGAAAAGTTGAAATTTTGAATCGAAATGTGTAGGACTCATTTGGAGTTGAACCATACGAGCAAGAAATAATCGACGAAGTTCGTGAGATATGGGCAGAATACATTACTCGGTAAATTACTCGTATATATGTATTTTTTTCTTAGTTTTAATTACTTTTCCTAGTTATTAAGTAATTTATTTTGTAACTTGGTGCAGAACATTATGAACACATCGGTGGATTTCCTCTGGATTTTCTTAGTTAATAATGTGAATTTTATTCATTCACAGGAAAAAGCATGGAATGACATACAAATAGCAGTAAAGAGGTTGTTAAGGATTCAGAGTTGGAATTCAAGAACAAGGTGTTGCTCGTAGCCAAACTTTAGCACAAGAATGGAGGAAAGGATCTGGGGATTCTCCTTTGGAAGGAAACGAGATGCTTCTTATTTACGAGCTTTCTGCTGTTGAACATGATAGATTATATGAGGTTGGGGTTTGTTTGCTACTTGTGCGATGAAAATAATTAGTTCAACTTGAGTTTTATTAGATAGGATGAGAATTTCTGCATTTGAATTATTTATTATTTAATAGAATGCTTTTTTTATATTAAATTAATTTTTTGCAAATGGTAATTATCAATTTTCTGGACAGGTTTTAAAATAAAATTTTTGAAATTCTGAAAAAAATTTATCAAAAAATTTGTGCATCGGTTTGTGCAAACCGATGCATATAATCAGATTTAGGCATCGGTTCTTAACATTGTTTTATACATCAGTTCTTGACAACAAAACTGATGCATATAAGTAAAAATTCAATATCGGTTACTCAACAATGACTGATGCCTATAGGTCTCTATAGGCATCGGTTATGTAGAAAACAAACCGATGCCTATAGCTAACCTGTACGCATCGGTTGTGAGATACAAACCGATGCCTAAATCTCGCCACGAGGCATCGGTGCTTTCACAAAAACCGATGCTTATACATAGACATTAAGCATCGGTTACATGTCAAAGCTGATGCCTATATGTAAAATATAAGCATCGGTTGTGTTGCAAACAACCGATGCCTTTAGAGCACAAAAACGATGCCTACAGTTTACCTATAGGCATCGGATTTCATTAAAAAACTGATGCCTATAGTTCACCTACAAGCATCGGTTATTTTCCAAAAACCGATGCCTTAGAGGACATTAGGCATCAGTTGTAGAATAAAATTGATGCCTATAGCTACACTATAGGCATCCGTTGTTTTAAAAAAAACCGATGCGTTTAGTGAAAATTAGGCATCGATTTATAATCAAAACCGATGCCTATAATGCACCTATAGGCATCGGTTGTTTCACAATAATCGTTGCCTTTAGTGACTGCATATGGACATTAGGCATCGACTTGTGATGACTATATGCATCAGTTATGGTCAAAAAACCGATGCATATGTCTTTATAGGCATCGGTTGTAAAACCGATGCCTAAAGTCCAGGTTATAGGCGTCGGTCTAATAGGCATCAGTTGTAAAACCGATGCCTATTAGCAAAAACAACCAATGCTGTTGGGGGTTTTCTGTAGTAGTGATTTCCATTTTTCTTTTATTTCCAAAGCTACTAACACATTGAATCTTACATTCGAATCGATTTCGGATAATATCGAGCCAATGAGCTCGATGATTTATTCATCACCACTAAAACTCTTCTAACAAGCATCAAGTTGCGTTGATGGATAAGAAGTTGGGCGAAATCAACCTCAAAGTCTGTGAGGTGTGCAATTGAGCCGCCTGAAAACCTTAATGAAAGTTATGGCATAAGAGGTATGAGAAGCAGAACGAGGTCATCGAAAAAATTAGGCCGATAAGTGAAGCGCCTGTGCAAGTCCATGGTCCAGGTTGTGCAACGAGCTGGCTTGCTTTCGTAAGGGGGCGAGAATCTTAGTGTCTAACACCATCAGCCCGACGCCCGAAGGTATGCGATAAAAACTTGAGCGTTTAAACGAGCGTACCTGATATGTAGTCATATTGATGCCATAGAAGTATATACCTCTCTTCGAATATGAAACCTTAGATCATATTTCCTTGAGTATTTAGACACACGATCTTGTATATAACCTTAAAATATTGGTAACCTCATCGCGTTGAATTGACCATTCCCAAGTTAGATGTCAGGCAGCTCATTAACCCTTCATAATCAAAATTAAAATGAACTAAATAGGTAAATCTGCACTCAACCCCTTTAGTGTATGATCATAAATATAATTGATAAGTAAGTGATGCGACCAAAAGGATTTGTTCTTCAAGAATAAGGGGTACTGACCTTATATATGTGATCAACGATCTGAATAACTTCGAATAACCGTGCTGCGACCTGGATGATCTCCAAAGGACTCCTGACAACCTTTTAGATCCTGCAAAATAAAACCCAGCTGAGGTGGAGGATGGCCCCGGCATAGGCCCTCCGATGCCTAAGTTGAATAGGGATTAAGAGATAGGCGAAACCATTTTAAGCGAGAGAGATCTCAAGAGCGTAGGATGTAAAAATCAACTTAGAGAGAAAGAATGAGGCCTGAGTCCTCTTTATATAGACAAGAGAAGTATTCCCAATCTAGGGTTTCCCTCTCCTACCTTAAATAACATAACCGACTCAGAATTTGGATTCCTCATATATGTTAAATTCCTATAATTGATAGAAATCTCCCTGAATTACTATATTAGTCGTGGGCCAATAAGCCTACTCATAGGATCCAGTCCACCGGGACCCCATAAAATAGCCCATATTAGTCTGCTAAAGCCCAAAAGGATGAAACCCAGCTTTTAACACCGAGTTACCACTCAGCGCCGAGCTGGCATAATAAAGCTTATATCAAAGAGGTCGCCACCTCACATAAGATCTCGCCACTCCTATGCAACAGGTCGCTACCATTCATAACAGCTCGCCCAGCTCCCAAAAATATTGCTCCTCCTAAGAAATGAGGTGGCTTACAGAAATTACTTACTAAGGTCTTCATAAATACCTATATGTTGGCGACGTGGATATTTGATGTCGTATAAGCTAGTTCCCCACATTCTGGTTTTTTGAGGTAGATAATCAAGTATAATGTAATCAGGAATTAAACCCCCAAAACTCAATCCAACGTGCTCCTTGGAAAAGCGTGAAACCATCAACCATTACTTCTCACTTAGTAACATTAAATACTTTTTTCTACACCATGTCGGAGACGTGTTGCCAACCTGTTTCCTCGTAATATATTTAATCTTGTAGGCCCAAAAACGAAAGGCCCACAATAAAACCTACCATCTTTCCTGACTTTTGAAAAACATTTATGTTCTTTCAGCTTTCCGAAGTCCAAAACATACAAAAATACCATTTCCCCTTCATTTTTTCCACTTACGCAAATTAAGAACAAAAATACTCCATTTTCCTTTGCAAAAAACCCCTTGCGAATTCCCGCAAATTTTACGACGCACCACCATCCATACCAAAATCACCGATCAAGATGATGAGTAAGTCCCTCTAATCCTTTATTTCAATAATAATTACTCTGAACTTTATTGTTGATTGTTGTCCTACTGAGTGTAATTTATCTATTTTGTCCTTTCCCTTTAATTAATAGTGGATGAACACAGCTCCATCTTCTTCCGTTCCCCAAAACCCTAACCTTTCAAACTCAGATTTACCTTCTGATACTGAATCGACCAAAATCCCTCTTAAGAGATGTAAAAGAAAAAGAAACACACCCATACCTAAACATGTACCCCAACCCGGTCTATTAGACAAACCGGAGGGGAGATACCTTGGACTGAACTTAAGGCTCAAACCCGAGCCTTGACTGAAAACAAACCCGAAGGCATTCCCATAACCGAAGGCATCCATGTGAGGGGCCAGAATGCCATCACTGTCTTCTGACCTGAAATAGATATTCGGGGTAGATGCCATTCGACCCACCTCGCACGATTTCCGAACTAGATCTCTCGCAGCTCGAACGTAGCTATGATGCGTCCTCTTAGAATGTTCCTCCAACTCTCCACCAGTAATCATCTGGATTTCTCCATGAATGACCTTGGCTTGATCAGTCCGTCCTCCTTCAGTACGACCCCTATCCTGATCTCTCTTACCCTGCAGGGATCGTTCATAGCCACTGCGACCAGATCTGACTTCCTCCTTCCTCATGCGAACATATTCCTTCAGGTGCCCTGCCTGAACCAATCTCTCTAGTTCGTCTTCCAAATGAGTGCATTGGTCAGTATCATGTCCATATTCATTATGGTAGCGGCATAATCGGTCAGACCTTTCTTTCCTGGGTTTCTGTGAGTAGGTCTGAGGCCACTTCAGCTCTGGATGCCTTTCTATAGCTTGTAGAATTTCACCCTGTGGCGTTTCCAGGGGGTATACCTGTCAAAACGAGGTCTCCCTCCGGACGGTTCTGGCCTGGGCTTCTTCACCGCTACCCTGTCCTCTCTGTCATACCTCTCTCTTTTATTTTCTCCTTCCTCCTTGATCTTCAAGGCCTCTTCCAGATGAATATACTTTTCAGCTCTCTCCAGGAGCTCTCTGAATTTCAGAGCTGGCTTGACCACCAACGACTGGAAAAACTCCCCCCATCGAAGGCTTTGTGCTAACGAATTTACAAGGAGCTCTTCCGATGCAGAAGACACCTCTAGCTTCGCCATTATAAACTTGTTGATATAATCACGCAAGCTCTCATTCCCCTTTTGCTTAAGGCTGAACAGCTGCAGTGGCATCTTCTGGTATTTCCTGCAGCTAGTAAATTGATGCAGGAAAGCTGAGCTGAACTCGTCAAAGTTGCTAATAGAGCGAGGCGGCAACTGGCTAAACCACAGCTGGGCTGATTTGGTAAAGGTCATCGGAAAGACCCGGCACATAACCGCATCAGCGAGGCGGCAACTGGCTAAACCAAAGCTGGACTGATTTGCTAAAGGTCATCGGAAAGACCCGGCACATAACCGCATCCGAAAATTTGTGCAGAGCTGCTGCAATCTCGAATCGGCTCAGATGGTCCCATGGATCGGTGGTCCCATTTTACTCAAATCCTAGAGATCAGTATGAGGCCGGTACATCATCGCGCATGACCTCTTCCGTAAACAGAGTGCCTCGCCGTGCTGGCACTGTGCCTGTGCTCGTCATTTTATTCTTGAACTCCCACACCTCCTTCTGCAAGCTCTGCATCTGCTCAGCCAGACCCAAATTAACCTGGCTTGACGTCTCGCTATCCAAAGTATAGAAATGCTCTTCTCTGTCCTGAAGAGGGGTCCGATCCATGTGCTGGCCGCGCAATGGCTCAGTTTTCGTCGGCGGAACTGTGCGATCTGGCCACGTGCTGGACGGCGGTGTTGACATCTCTGCAAACTTCTTTTCCACAGCTGTCTCTACGGCTTTGCCGATGAGCTCAGACAGCTACCGGTTCTGCCCCCTCGGGCCTTGCCGTGGATGTTTCTGCTGACCGCAGCATACCCCACGGCGAGGCGGAGCTAGGAGTTCCGCCGAGTTCTCCCACCAAGTTTCGTCGTAAACCGTCTGAAGCCATAGAAAAAACCCTCACGTCTTAACTTGATCGCCTTCCCATAGACGGTGCCAATTGTTTCACCCCAAAATATGATACTGCTTGGAAACTGGTATGCCCTCCCGACCTGCACACAAACATACGTTAGAAAGGACCACCGGTGGTTTTCAGGTGGAAACCTCTCCGATGCTTAAGTCAGAAAGCGTATGAGGTGTTTTCCAGGAAGCAAAGAAGGAATTCACAAAAGAAATGACATACCCTCCCTCAGCCTTGGGGTTGAGATATTTATAGTTTTTCCCAGTAGGGACCCTTTCCGGGATCTTGGGAACAAGGGCCGTGAATCAGGTGCTGTTGAGGCAATAAATTCTGACAAGTGGTCCCGCTTTTCCCTCAATTCTGTCCACCTCGGGACGATCATGTTTTCTAGGGTGAGCCAGGTCAAACCTTACCTAAGCTTGAACTGTCTTGATATCCTTTTTTCAACCATCCGGGTCCTGGAAATCTCTACAAGGTCAGACCAATTCTTTTACCAGCCCTGCCTTCTAAGAAAGCCCGATCAACCCTTTCTTTAGGATCACGTTGACCTTACCTCCTTTTTATTATCCCAGGTCGGGTCTACAGTCCTGGCTTATCTTGAGACGATCTTCTAATGACTTTCCCAAGGATCTCTTCTAGATATCAGCTCAGCGTAATCTTCTTCAGAGAGGAGATCAGACCTTGCTTTGAGAGGAAGATCTGACCAAAAGCACTGGTCACTCTGGTCCAACCGTGCTTATCTAGCGGTTTGCCAAATCAGGTCTACCCACACCAGGTCTGACCTACTCCTGCCACATTAGAACTCTTCAACTTGAAAACATAATCTTACTTCCCCAGAACCTGGAATCCCTCTGGTTGAGTCGTGTAGATATCGTCTTCGAGCATTCCATGTAGAAAAGCTGTCTTCACATCCAGTTGCTCAAGTTCTAAATCCTGTTGTGCAACCATTGCTAGTAACACTCTGATGGAAGTGTGTCTGACCACTGGTGAGAATATCTCATTATAGTCAACCCCCTCCTTCTGTGTGAAACCTCTTGAACCTATTCGAGCCTTGTATCTCACACCCTCACCAGATGTGGTTTCTTCCTTCTTCTTGAATATCTATTTGCAACTAACAATATTCCTCCCCTTAGGCCGTTTGACCAGCTCCCAAGTCAAATTCTTGTCAAGTGCTTCCATCTCTTCTCGCATTGCAGTGAGCCATTGAGCTGACTCACTACCCAAAACAGCCTCTAAATTTGTGAATGGTTCACCTACAGATGGTTCTTCCTCTTCCACCTCGTCAGCGACTTGTAATGCATAAGTCACCATATCCTCAAAAACGTACCGCACAGGAGGCTTCACGCCTGTTCTCCTAGCTCTATCAACAATTATGCTTGTCTGGCGAGCTTCTGGATGCACATCTAAACTTGTACTTTCAACAGTAGTATGTTGATCTTCTCCACCTTGGAGTTGTTATTTACTCTCATCGAGAGTGACTTGCAGCTCCACCTGTTTATCAACTCTAATACAATTTTATGCACCAATGGACTTCACAGCGGGGTTAAGCATAAAATTCACATAAAAAATCACGTTCCTGCTGAATATAACTCTATTTTCTGAAGGTGACCAGATTCTATATCCCTTAACTCCATCCTCGAAACCAAAAAATATATCCTTCTTAGCTCTTGGTTCTAATTTACCCTCACTAATATAATAGTAAACGGTACACCCAAAAACTTTTAACAATGAATAATCTGCAGGTTTATTAGACCATACCTCATAAGGTGTCTTGTAATCAATGCCAGTGTGAGAACCACGGTTGATCAGATAGCACGCCGTGTTTACTGCTTCTGCCCAGAACTTTCTAGCCAAAACAACACTTGAGAGAATACATCTAGCTCTCTCCAGCAATGTCTGATTCATGCGTTCTGCCACACCATTCTGTTGCGGTGTGTGTCGAATGGTGTGGTGTCAAGAAATCCCTGCATCCTTGCAGAACTCGTTAAAATCAGACGAACAGAACTCTAGGCCATTATCAGTTCCCAGTCGATTGATTTTATTCTAAGTCTGATTTTCTAACAACGCCTTCCAAATCTCTTGAAAACTTCACTTTTTTTCTTTATCATAATTACCCAAGTCATCCTTGAGTAGTCATTAATCATAGATACAAAATATTTTTGGCCTCCAATAGACTCAACACGTGACGGATCCCAACAATAAATATGAATGTAGTCAAGAGTCCCCTTGGTCTGATGAATGGACTTCTTTGGGTACTTGCTGCGATGAAGCTTCCCAAACACACAATGTTCCCAGAATTCAAGACTCTGCACTTTATGCCCAGAAAGAAGATCCCGCTTTGACAGAAATTGCATCCCTCTTTCTCCCATATGACCGAGCCTCATATGCCACAGCCTGGTCATTTCTGTGGTCTGAACCTCGGACGATGCAACATCAGAAGAACCTATCACGGTGGAAGATAATATAAGGTACCACGTTTCAATCCTGTAAGAACCATCTTTGAACCTTGACAGACATATATAACTCCACCATCACCTTTGAAACTGAAACCCTTGTTGTCAAGAAGACTCAATGATATCAGATTCTTCATCATCTGTGGTACATGCCTGACTTCATTCAAGGTGCAGAATAACCCATCATTTGTCTGTATCTTGACTGAGCCAATTCCAACCACTTTGCAGACAGCACTGTTAGCCATGGAAACATTTCCTCCATCTATCTGCTCATAGGTCAAGAAGAACTCCTTGTTAGAACAAATATGGTACGATGCCCCAGAATCAAGAACCCACACATCCTTACGATGAGACTTGTCAGTAGCCACCAAAGCCAGATCTTCTTCGGAATTCGTATCAGTTTCTGCCATAATTACAGAACCACCGACACCCCCTTTCTTCTCCTGCTTCCTCTTCTTCTTAGGACAATCATTCTTCTAGTGCTCTGGTTCTTTACAGTAATTACAGATGTCTTCGGGTTTAGGACCTTTTGAACCTTTATGATTCGGATTCCCAGTTTTCTTCCCAAATCTCAATTTTTCTATACCTTTGACAAACAGCCCCGATGCCTGATTTTTTATGGCATAGCCAGTTGCTTGTTGACGGATCTTCTCTGTTGTGGAGGGCAGATCGAATATATTCCAGAGATAGAGTATCTTTCCCAGTAATAAATGATTCAACAAAATTCTCATACGATTCAGGCAAAGATACGAACAAAATTAAAGCACAATCCTCATCTTCTACTTTAACATCAATATTACGCAAATCTAGTAAAATTTTGTTTAATTTGTCTAGATGATCACGAAGGGGAGTACCTTCGTGCATGCGTAAACGGAACAGACGTTGCTTCAAGAGAAACTTGTTGGTTAGGGACTTTGTCATGTAGAGACTATCTAACTTCAACCAGAGAGCAGCGGCAGTTTCCTAATCAGCAACCTCGATGATAACATCGTCAGACAGAAATATCATAATAGTCGAGAGGGCCTTTTCTTCTCGGGTATTCCACTGTTCTTCATCTACATCCTTAGATTTAGGTTTTCCTGATAGCGGTGCCCACAGACCTTGCTGCTTCAGCAGAGATCGTTGATTGACATGAATTTGTCTTGATTTTAGTTATTATTTTAGTTAGTTTTTGTTATTGATTTCGGTATAAGTTGGATAAATTAAGCATAGTTTCGTATTTTTGTGTTTCCAACTTATTTTATCGTATTTTAATTATAATTAATTAATTTTATGTTTATCAGGTATTTTGAAGTGTTTCGGCCTGGAGATAGACGAGGATGGGTCTACGAGTGGAGTTTCAGCAAAAAGAGGCATCGATTTGAAGTGTTACAGCCGACACTGGGTATGTTAATCGAAAATGGGTTACCCAGTGTCCGAGTCATCCGCCCGCGATGTGCGCACTGTCGACGCACGCATTGCCGACACGCCCCTGCCGACACTGGGTACATCCGCCGACACTGGGTTACCCAGTGCAATCACAATTTCGGATTTTTAGGGTTTCTTATGCTCCAAGACTTTGAAAACCTATATAAAATCCTCCTAAATTTGTTTTTAAACATACTTTGCAAGCATTATCATATTCCTACGGTTCCAAGGCCTCTTAGGGGCTGACAACCCCAAAGAGTGTCCTTCTATTTTCTTAGTTACTCTTCATAATTTTTTGTTTCAAATCTATAGCTTTTAGATTAGTTTAGATTAGTTTTTAGGTAATTTAGATTCAAGATCTCTTCAACCAAACGCTGTCAATTCATCTTCATTAATTAGTAAGTAATTGTTTATTTCTCTCTTTAATTTAGTTTGCATGCTTTCAATTAGTTTAATTAATTCTCTTAGAATAATTATTGCTTCCATGACGAATTGTGATTTTGATTGCTTTGAGATTGGGTTGTTGAATATGTTGATAATTATTGGCTAGATCTTATGGGTCTAGAGCGTAGATTCATTGTGAACCATCAATTGGGTCTTTCCAAGAGATCGTGGAGATGAATCGAAGCTCTAGAACTATATTTTTCTTAAATCGTTTTAAAATATTTTAATTAATTTCCTCTTAAAATAAATAATTTCTAGATTTAATTGTTCATAGTTAGGTTTTAGATAATTAGATCTTAGTTTAAATAATCTTAGATTTAATTAATTACTTAATAGCTTAGATAATCCTTAGAATTAATTAGTTTAATTAATCTTTAGATCTTAAAATTATCAAACGAGAATTCGACCGTGTGTTGTTTTTCTTAATTTTCTTATTCGTGAACGCAAACAAAAAACAAACTTTCGAATCTAGCTTTCTTTTGAGATCGACACGAGTCAACTTACCCACCTACAAGTGAACCCGTTCTCTTGCGGGCAAGCTTTAAACGTTTTGACAAAATAGTTTATAAACATAGGTGCGTTAAGCTTGAATCAAAATTTTGGTGCCATTGCCGGTGAAAGCTAAGTAAGTTGTGAATTTTGTGTTTGCCCTTCGTGATCTTTATTTATCTTTATTTTATTGCAATTTTTCTTTTCGTTTATTTTTATCTGGTACGTTTAATCTTCTGCGTTGAGTGTTGTTTATGCAAGATACATCTCTTGAAGCATAGATTCAGCGACCGAAAAATAATAAAAATAAAAATTTTTAAAAAATTTTGAAAAAAAAAATTAGCGGTAACCTAATGGTATTTGTAACCGTTAGAGCTACCGTAAGCTTATATATATATATATATATATATATATATATATATATATATATATATATATATATATATATATATATATATATATATATATATATATATATACGAAAATTGTTTATTCCGATTCTCAAGATTTAGTTATAAGTAAGAGTTTTTTATTATGAAGGATTGAATTTATTTGATGTATATAATCTTGATTTTCTTTGGAATCACTGGTTGAAGAGAAATTTGGGCTCTCCAATTTTAGCATTTAATTCCAAGCACATCCATTTAAGTCCTTTTGCCCGATAAGTGAGTACTCTCGAACTTCTTTTAGCATGCTTCAATAAGATTCTCTTTAAAGATTCCCAATTTCTTCTGAATAGTTTGAATTTTCTTGTTATATATATATATATATATATATATATATATATATATATATATATTATATATATATATAATTTTTGAAAACAATTGTTCACGGTAATACTAACGGTAGCTGCTACCTCTAAGAGCTACCGTTAACCTTTAAGAAAAATTATAATATTCAATTTTTTTTATTAAATTTTCAAAAATAGATTTACAAAAAAAAAAAAAAAAATGTCTTCCTATCGACGACCGGCCATTCCAATAAGCCCTGCAATGAGGGAGTACGAAATAGATAATTGGTACTGCGCGCAACTACCATAATTCAATGGGCATCCGAGCGAGGATCCGGTGAAGTTCATCCAAGAATACGAAGACATCACTCACACTTTTCCTTTCCTCGGCCTTACACGAGAACAAATTAGGAGGCGGCACTTTCTATTGCAACTAAATGGTAAAGCATGGCGATGGTTGATAAATTAGGAGCCCGATTCCTCGCCAATGTGGGAGGACGTGTATGAATGTTTCATGGAGAAATTCTATACACCTAGATGGCACCAATGCTACTTGAGCCTGGACGATGTTCCATATACCCCACATGTGTTTAATGACAGTCTTACGACCAATTTCCTTATATGTGTAGCAATTGGGGAGCACTTGGGCATTGGGCGACTGAATGCCAAGTAACGTTTGGAGAGCCAATGGAGGAAGATATTGCCATTCGGAACAATACGAGCTACGAGTCTTATGCTTCTTACGACCAAATTCCCTACTATCCTAGCTGTGAAGATTATGAGCGAGATGATCAACTTTTGGCGCGGCAAGAGGATCAAGAAGCAGAGACCATGAATTTTCAAGACGAAATTGAAGATGACCCTTTTGAGTCTATGCATCAAAATTGTGAGTCTATGATACAAAGTATGGAGAATGTAGAGAGGTCGTGTGAACAAATAATGACTTCTTTGAAAGAATTGTCGAACGAGGGGGATGGGGTGCCAATTCTTGAAGTGGTGGAGCCCATGGAGCCCATCGTAGAGGTAGAGGATGCGAGATCGGATTCATGTTTAGAAGAGGATTTGTGTAAAGAAGAGGATTTGGAGAGTTTCGATGAATTTAATCCTCTTGTGCTGGATGATTTAATCGTCATGGACAACGTCGAATTTTTAAACCGGGTAGCAAGCATTTTAGGGATAGATTTGAACGACATTGCTGAGGAAGATGTAAATTTTGTTCAAGTGTTGGATAAGGATGAAAGGAAGTTGCCATTGGAGAGCCCGAAGATAGATGTAGTAATGAGTTTGCTTGAAGAAGAAGACGTGGTGCCGACTTTAGAGGATTTGATTGTTGAGCCTCTTGTTATGCCACCCGAACCGTTAATGGATTTTAATATTGAAGTGGTGGATGAATTAATTGACAAGAATGCGAAGGCCGAGTCAAATATTAATCCACCCAAAGCTTTGATCGATTTTGAGATTGAGATGGTGGACGAGATAATTGAGGATAATTCAAATTCCCCTTCCTTTTACTCAAATGTAGTTTCAAATATTTCTTTAGAGGTTGAGAGGGATGTTAAAAAAATGAAGGAGAATGGTTTGGAGGATGATAAATTCTTATGTTCGACTGATTTCCTCATATTTCTAAAGTTTTTGGATTGCCATGTGCCTGAATTGAATTTTGATATGTTTATGGTGATCGATTATTCGCTTTTTCGACCACCGAAGCGAGTGGGAATTTTTGTTCTACGACTTACTTACCATGCTCGCCTTGGTGAATTAATTTGCCTATGCTTACTCTTGGAGAATACTAAGGCGTGGCACGATCGTCACCTTTTCTTGGACCCGATATAGCATCGTTCGTAGAAGGCATCGAGCTTTCAACGTTAAACAAGCTCTTCTTGGGATGCAACTCAAGTGTTTAATTTCTTTTCTTTTTCCTTAGTTTTACTTTTCTTTATTTTATTTTTCTACTTATTTTTATCTGCGTATGAGTTTTGTTGCTGTAGTGCGTTGATGTGCAGAAAATTGAAAAATTCTGCAGATTCTGGGGACTTAGCGGTAGCCTTAGCGGTAACCCTTACCGCTAGTCCTTACCTTTATCTTCCCAGGATTAACGGTGAAGTTCAACCGCTGAAACCACCGTTGCAGAGAACTCTAACGGTTATTCTAACGGTAGCTGCTACCTCTAAAGCTACCGTTAGCGGTTATAAAAAAAGAAAGAAAAATTCGAAAATTTAAAATAGTTTCCAGTTTTATGAGTTATTTGTTTTGGCTATTTATTTTATTTTTATAGGCTTTATTCAAGATATTTTCGATCACGGGATTTGAGACGAAGGATAATTGCGCAAGCGCTTTTGGAGAAACTCGACCATCGAATTTTCAGGGATGTTTTCTTATCACCCTTGCTTTTATTTTTGTTATATTTATGACAATCGGGATATTTCCAAGTTTTTAAAGGGGGGATGGCTGAGTATGATTTATATTTGAAACTTGTGCAATTTGAAGATTTTAACGTGATTGATTGTTATTTCTGCGCTGAATTGTGTTTGTCTGGCTTGCCTGTCGAGGTTAACTATGTATGATTTGATGTTCATGTCTTTTAAGTGTGCATAAGTGCATTAATTTTTTAAAATTATTATTTATATTTGTAAAATGGTATTTGGACGCAATTAATTTCGTAAAACCTTGAATGTAACATCAATTCAAAACTTTTTCATGCAAAAAGAATGTGAGTAGCCTGAGTGATTATCATCTTTGCATGTACTTGAATGAGTTTTGATTTGAGATCTCTTTAAAACCAGTTTGTGTAGTTGACTTTGAAAATGACGTTAAGGCACAGAAAAAACCCTATTTCTGGCCATTTTCATAAATCTTAGCCACTATAAATTCCGAATGTGCCCCTCATAGCCAAATAATCCATTTCCATTAGCCATGAGTGATTATTGAGTCGACTCCTGCAACCATTAAAACTGTGGGGTAGGAGTTAGTTATTTTTATTTGTTATTAGTGTTTTGAAATTTTTGTTAGGATTTTATGAATTATTGTTATTAAGGACCACAATTCTTAAGAAAAAGGAAAAAAAGAGACCCCGTAAAAGAAATAATAAAAGGGGAAAAGAAAAAAATAAAAAACAAAAGAAAAGAGAAAAAAAAAATAGAAGGATGGTGAGTCTTGGTGGTTTGTGTTTAGTCATTGTCTACGTGCTAATAAAGGCTTGAGTTTTACTATTTAGTTTCTTATGAAGCCTAATGTTTAAGAGGCACAGAGTTGTGTTGTAAGTAGAAGCGTGTCATGAGCTTCAATTTCATTTAAGTGGTTCGAGTTTAAAGTCGGTTTAGAGTTACGAGTTGAGGAATAGCCTAAGTTTAAAGGCTACGTTATGAGTGTTTGTGAGGTTTTTTTTTTTTTTTTTGAACAAGGTGGAGCAAATTACTTCGTGATTAGATTAGGTTGAGTGAGTTATTGATCACGTTAGATCGTGAGTTAGCCACACGACTTATATATTCCATACCCGTCCAAAGAGCCTTACATTACAACCCGTAAAGATCTTTTCCGATTCTTTGTTGATAACACACTTAATATGCGATTGAAAAGAGATTGATTTTCGGTTCTTGTTTATTATGCATATATTTGTATGATTTGAGTGTATACACATCCTATACAGCAATGCTTGAGTGTTTTGAGCGTACACCCATATATATTACCCTTTTGAGAGGATGCATGATTTTGATTTTGGAGCGACAATGTAATACAGGTGGAGTGTTTGAAGTTGCGTTGCATGTATCTATATTTTCAAAGTTAACTATGTAACATGGCACGACTCATTACTTGAGCTGATTTTCATTCTGGTTAGTCTTTGAAACTATCGTCTGTTCGAGGATGAACAAACAAATAAAGCGTGGGGTAGTTGATTAAAACAAATTTGTCTTGATTATAGTTATTATTTTAGTTATTTTTTGTTATTGATTTTGGTATAAGTTGGATAAATTAAGCATATTTTCGTATTTTTGTGTTTTCGAATTATTTTATCGTATATTAATTATAATTAATTAATTTTATGTTTATTTCAGGTATTTTGAAGTGTTTTGGCCTGGAGATAGTCGATGATGGGTCTACGAGTGGAGTTTCAGCAAAAAGGGGCCTCAATTTGAAATGTTACAGCCGACACTGGGTATGTTAATCGAAAATGGGTTACCCAGTTTCCGAGTCATCCGCCCGCGACGTGCGCACTGTCGACGCACGCATTGCCGACACGCCCCTGCCGACACTGGGTACATCCGCCGACACTGGGTTACCCAGTGCGATCATAATTTCAGATTTTTAGGGTTTCATGTGCTCCAAGACTTTTTAAACCTATATAAACTCCTCCTAAATTCGTTTTTAAACACACTTTTCAAGCATTATCATATTCCTAGGGTTCCAAGGCCTCTTAGGGGCTGACAACCTCAAAAACTGTCCTTCTATTTTCTTAGTTACTCTTCATAATTCTTAGTTTCAAATCTCTAACTTTTAGATTAGTTTAGATTAGTTTTTAGATAATTTAGATTAAAGATCTCTTCAACCAAACACTGTCATTTCGTCTTCATTAATTAGTAAGTAATTAGTTATTTCGCTCTTTAATTTAGTTTGCATGCTTTCAATTAGTTTAATTAATTCTCTTAGACTAATTATTGCTTCCATAACGAATTGTGGTTTTGATTGCTTTGAGATTGGGTTGTTGAATATGTTGATAATTATTGGCTAGATCTTATGGGTGTAGAGCGTAGATTCATTGTGAACCATCAATTGGGTCTTCCCAAAAGATCGTGGATACGAATTGAAGCTCTAGAACCCTAGTTTTCTTAAATCATTTTAAAATCTTTTAATTAATTTTCTCTTAGAATAAGTGATTTCTAGATTTAATTGCTCATTGTTAGGTTTTAGATAATTAGATATTAGTTTAAATAATCTTAGATTTAATTAATTACTTAATAGATAATCTTTAGAATTAATTAGTTTAATTAATCTTTAGATCTTAAAATTATCAAACGAAAACTCGACCATGTATTATTTTTTTTCTTAATAGTGAACGCAAACATAAAACAAACTTCCGTATCTAGCTTTCCTATGAGATCGACAAGAGTCAACTTACCCACCTACAAGTCAACTCGTTCTCTTGCGGGCAAGCTTTAAACGTTTTGACAAAATAGTTTATAAAAATAGGTGCGTTAAGCTTGAATCAATCGCATCTTGATCTGCCATAATCCAAAACTATTTCTCCTGGTGAATTTATCAACCTTTAGTTTGAAAGCAGACATTTTCGGTCGGCAATAAAGAAACCCTAACAGTGCGGAAATACCGTGATCGAATAGACCAGGCTCTTGATACCAGTTTGTTATGAATGAATATGAATATAGAGCAGTAAACAGAAAACGTAAATAAGACAGATTTACGTGGTTCACTAAATTGGCTACATCCACGGGCAGAGAGAAGAACAGATTTTATTAACTAATTAGGATTACAGAATTTTCTGATCTCAAAGACCATATATATAGTATTGAGATAATACACCAAAGTTGGGCTTAAGGCCCAAAACATATACCATTGGGCTGGGGGCCACTACAAGAAATCTGTTGTTAAGTGACGATTTTTTTTTCCACGCACAAAAATTCGTCATAGTATGTTAAACAATAGTGATGTTTTTTAGATTCATCATAGGATAACACCCTTCTATGACAACATTTATTGTTGTCACAGTTGTTCACCGATTCCGTCACGAATACTCATATTTGATGACGATTAAATGTATTTTGTCACAATTTTGGGATGACAAAAAAAATGGTTCGAAAAACCCATTTGTTTCTACCGGAAATAGTGAACCATCTGGATAAGACCTGGGAACCTGCAAGCTTCCGAAGCCTACACCACAAACAAATGTTAGAAAGGACCACCGGTGGTTTTCCCGGTGGAAACCTCTCTGATGCTTAAGTTAGTAAGCAATGAGGTGTTTTCCAAAGAAAAATGAGAAGGAATGCTTGTAACAACATACCTCTCTCTGTCCTCAGGCTAGGGTATTTATAACTTATCCCAGTGGGGACCCCAKYCGGGATCTTGGGAACATGTGCCGCAAATCATGGGCCGTTTTGGGGAGCATATTCGGAACAAGTGGTCCCACTTGTTCCCTCTCAGACAAGCTGGTGGCTAGGTCTGTTCAGACCCATACCGGCTCTGATCGTTATTGATGCCCTTCCTTCTTTTATTCCAGGTCTGTCAGGAACACATACGGGCTTTCCCTGGTGGTGGGACCCCCTTTTCGGGATCTCGGGAACATAGTCCCTGATTTAGGGGCTGGTTCAGTTAGCGGATTCTGACAAGTGGTCCCTACTTGTCTCTTTAGTTCCGACCTCTAGAAGGTCTGATTCAAAGGCCATTTTCTCCGGAAGGGCTTTTGGCCACCCATTCTTTACGCCCATTCGACCCTTCTTATCTATTATCGATTCAAGGTCTACCTCAATCCAGGCCTGACCAATATGGCCCTATCAACTCCTCCCCCCCAAAAAAGGGTTGAGGTAGAGTTAGTAAGTGGGGCCCCACATCTTTTAGTGCTTCTCGTACTGGCCCGAATTCCCAGAGGTACGCCCAAGTGGCCAGAACTAATTATTAGCGTTTAGTGGCGCCTCACGTTCCCTCATCAGGTTATTGTACCGCCACGTTCTTCACGCGCATGCCTAGTCAGCCCTAGTTAGGGTCCTAAACGCTTCAACTTATCTTTTGGGGCCCTATCTGCCTGCCCGCATTAAATACTCAAATCCCATCAAATCCCTCTTTTCTCGATTCCCTCATTTTGAAATCATTTGCTTTGCTTTTTATTCCCGCCGACTTCATTTTCACTTCTCCACTTTTCACTCCTTGTCTTTTCCTTCTCCCCTGGCTTTTTGCGACTCCGCCTCTTCCAATACTCCGGTGAACTTCTTTCTATTAGTTCTTCATTATTCCGACGATCTCCTCGAGTCAAGTACCCTTCTTCACCTTTTCCTTTTAATTTTTGCAATGTCATCTCCTCCAGAAATTAGGGTTACTCCTTCTCCTTCACTTGCTTTCCCTGAAAGAGCGGTAACTACTTCTCCTCCGCCGCTCGCCATTTCAGAGGCGGCGGAAATCTCTGTTTTTCCATAGGAGGCTGCAGCCTCACGCTCTTCCTCACCGGATCCCCCGGAGGTGGCGGCGGCCCTTTCCCCTCCGTCCAACGTTCCGGTGCCCAGGACCACCTCTTCGTCAGGGGGTGTGGTATATCCTCCGCCGCACCCTGATTACCCTAAAATCAACTCCATTCTTAGCCAAAGCTCCGTAGATGAGCTTAAGTATAAGTATAGCATTAGAGACCCTTATGATCCTTACGCCCCTCGAGCCGGTGCCTTGGCCTGTCAAGCTCCTGCAGGACAAGTAACCTTCTATGCCGATCAATTCAGTGCAGGCCTGCCCTTGCCTGTTCATCCCATGATGCTGGAAATTGCTCAAATGTACAAAATTCCTATCTTTCAGTTCTCTCCCAACTCTTTCCGCATCATGGCATGTTATAATCTGGCCATGCGCTACGCCGGCCAGGACCCTACAGCCCTGGTTTTTTATCAGCTCTTCCTGGAGAAAAGCCTTCCCCCCGACTGTTTCTACCTTACTGCCCGGCCTGGAGT
>BMAC01000063.1:2221061-2278579 GCA_014905375.1 Phtheirospermum japonicum | reverse complement strand
ATTTCAATATATCTTATAGCACAACATTATTGATTCTATATCTTGAGTTATACTTTGGTGTCCATATCTATATATATCACTCTGTCCATATTTAGTTCCCAACAAATGCGATGTAAAATAAAAATTAATTAGGGAATTATATTCATTGTATATATAATACATGCACCGATGATGTTCATCCGATTATTTAATCAATTCATTAATCTCAGTTTTGTTTATATTTTGTGTGCATTTTTTTATTTGTTATGCATTTAGTACTCAATGTTTGTGCATATGGTACTTAGTGAGTGTGTATTTAGTACWTAGTTGTAATGCATCTGGTACTTAGTTTATATGCATCTAATACTTGTCTAGTTTTTTTTTGTTTTATTTTTTTATGAATTTAGTACTTACTGTAAACTCTGGTACTTAGTTGGTGTTAAATTATTACTTCGTTGTTATGAACTGGGTACTTAGTTTATYTATATATAATACTTGGCGAGTCTGTATGTAATTTAATTTGATATACCTTTAGTACTTATTGTATGTGCATCTCCGACTTAGTTAGTATGTATATMGTACTTATTTGTTATGTATCTYGTACTAGGGGTATTTATTTTATTCATTATACATTTAGTACATAGCGAATGTGCACATGGTTTTTAGTTTTGTGTATATAGTAKTTAGTTGTTATGCATTATGTACTTAATCTATAAATGTCAATACTTGGCCAGTGTGCATTTTTTATTTGTGATGCATTTAGTACTTAGTCTATGTGCATTTGGTACTTCATTTTTGTTAAATTAGTACTTTTTTGTTATATATTAGGTACTTAGTTAATATGTCCAAGACTTGGCGATGGTACATTTTTTCTTATTTATTAGGCATTTCGTACCTAGTATATGTGCATCTGGTACTTAGTTGATTTGTATTTAGTAGTTAGTAGTTATGCATCTAGTACTTAGTATATATGCATTCAATACTTAGCGAGTGTACATTTTTATTTATTATGCATTTAGTACTTGACATATGTGCATTTGATACTCATTTAGTATTAATTTATTACTTAGTTTCTATGCATGTACTTAATCTTAACGTATCTAATACTTGAGAATATTATGCGGCAATATTTTCTTCGTAAATAATAACCACATGTAAATAATCTAAGTAAATAAACTCTCTCATGTTTAGATAGAATAAAAATAAAATTTGGTATATTGTCATCATCGGTCATATAACACTAAAATGCGACATGTCGTTAGCGAGTGAATGTAGTACGTAGGTAGTATGCATTAAATACTTAGATACTTTACATATAGTAATTAGTGTTTATATGTCTAGTACTTATTGAGTATATACGTAAAACATAGCATGTATAAATTTTGTACGTAGGAAGTAAGGATCGAGTATGAATGTAACGCATAGTTCATATACATTAAATACTTAGATAGTGTACATATAGTACTTAGTGGGTGTGAATGCAGTACTTTTCTGAATAAGTTGATTTTATGGGGTCAATGTGGATATTTTAAAGTCAATTTGAGGACCTAATTGAAATCTAGAAAGACCAAAATGGAGTTTTTGAAAAGTGTATGATAATATATTATTATATTATATTTGATGTCAAATTATATTTTAAAAGTGAATGATGTTGTGTTATAATATTGTATTTACTAGTATTTAGTTATTTAATTGTAAAAATTATTAAATAAATAATTAAGTTTAAATTTTAAAATAAACAAGTATTCGATATTCAAAATATCAAATCAAATATTCGAATACTAGAGCAAACATGACCAAATTTTATTATGGAAAAATTACAAGAATAACTAACTTAACTTTTTCTTTTTACAATTTTACGATGACTTAAAATTTTTTACAATTATACTTAGATTTTCTTATGATTTTAATTAATTACGTATATTCTTTTGAATGGTTATAATTGATTTTATCCATTCAAATTCACCTTCTGATCTCTTCAAATTTATCTTCTCTTTTAATACAATTTTTCCGATCTCTTTTAATATAATTTTTAGTCACAAATTTTATTTTTTTTCGCAATATACAAAATAAAACTTTTATCTCCTAACTTTTAAAATCTACATACTGATACAATTTTTAATTTTTCGTCGCAATATACAACATAAAACTTTTATCTCCTAACTGTTTTTCAATCTTCGCATCCCATCTCTTCTAATACAATTTTTAGTCACAATTTTTAATTTTTTCATCGCAATATACAAAATAAAACTTTTATCTCCTAACTTTTCAAATCTACATCATAATCTCCACTGATACAATTTTTAATTTTTTTGTCGCAATATACAATTGAAATATACAAAATATCCCCTCAAAATCTTTTCAAGTCGGTAGTAATTGGTTTGATATATAACTTGAAGTTTAGTTGATATATCTTTTCGATTAAAATATACAAAATACATTTAAAGAGTATTGGGTTGATATATAAATACTATAATTTATTTTGCAATTTTTTTAATTCCTAGTATTTGAGTTGACACCAATTAATTAATTGAGTTGTTATATCCTTTTGAAGCACCAGAATTTGGGTTGATAGTAGCGAGTGGATATATAACTCAAAGGTTGATCGGGTTGATATATAAATTAAGTTGATCAACTTCTTTTCAGGTATCGAATGTACTTATTCGATCTAATAGAATTATTTTGCCGTATCCAGACTAATACCAATCCAAGCCATTTCATGAATAAAATGTGACCAATTAACCAACCAACAAAACTACTTGTTACAAATAACATCTTGTTGTTACATCGAAACATATAAATGTTGATTAATTTGGCTAACATTGAACTTGGTAAAATGATATGGTTGAATAATTGAAAAATGAGATTATTCAGGAATACACATTAAATGCTGAAATTACGCATTGAATTTCTGGTAGTAGATCCATAATAAAAAAGTGTTCAGTAGTATTTGGATATAACTCGAAAATTATACTACAATTTTCTTGAGTTGATATATAACTAAGGTTGATCGGATTGATACATAACGTAAGTTGATCAACTTCTTTTCGGGTCAAGTAGTATTTGGATATAACTCGAAGATTATACTACAATCAATGTAGCGTTTTTTCCAAAATTGATTTGCGTAGTAGTTTCTCCAGTTTCTGCAGTTTGTTAGTTTTTCTCGTATTTTTGATAAAACTCTCGTGGAAAAGGTATTTTTAACCTAATTTTGTTGTAAACGTAAAATTGATTTTAAGTATAATTTTGTTGTAATAAGCACCCTTTGATGCCATACTTCCTGATTTTCTTTACTTAAAATTAGATAGTTATGTAAATTACCTTTTATTATTGTGCAGTAAACGGAAAGGCCCAAGCTCATCTCACTTCTCACTTCTCACTTCCTCAACCCAAACCAATTGGGCTATTGAGAAGCCCATTTAGAACCGACCTAAGGAAAGACGACAAAAAAACAAGGAAAAAGCTCTTGTCTTTGTTTAGGTAACTTTGAAAGCCCTTCTCCTAATTCAATTTCGTTTCTTCCCACTATATATAGTCGCTGTCAGCACATAATTAAGAAGCCCCATCTCCCTCTTTCTATCTCTAAAGCCACTTTCTTTGCTGAAATTCTGCAATCATGTTGGTCTATCAGGATTTGCTCACAGGTGATTTTCTTTCCCTCTCTGTTTCGAGAATTTTAATTTAGTTATTTCAAATACATGTGGTGGATCTGTTTGTGAATTTGTGGTTAATGGCGTGGTATTTTCTTATTTGATTAAATTGGTGTTAATTGTGTGGCTATTTGTTATGATCTCTCGATTTCCGAGGTTAATTTTACTGAATTCCGTTGTTTGAGTTGGTTTTTTTGGTCGCTTTATCTATAAAGCTCAGATCTTTAATTTGTTTGCTAGCTTTATGTGCCTGATAAGTTCTGAAGTTTTGAAGTTTATGTTTTTCTTTAATTTGTTAATGAATATGTACCCTTAATTTGTCTGAATCATATTATTTTTTAATCTAGAAAATTATAACATGTATGATTTATAACGGAATTTTGCTAAACAATGATATGTTATATTGCATATAGCTATAAAGATCAAAGATTTTGTCGATATACTTTTGATTTTGAGGGTCCTTCGATATGTTTGTCTTTATCGGTGTTTAGGTTACCTTTTAGGCAAATTTAATCGGCTTTGAAATTTTAAAAAAAAAAAAATGCCTGAACCAAATTTCATTAGCTTGTATATTAAATATGCTATGTTTTTTTGTTTTGTTTTGTTTTGTAGGTGATGAACTTCTCTCGGACTCTTTTCCCTACAAGGAAATTGAGAACGGAGCTCTTTGGGAAGTCGAAGGAAAGGTTAGGATTTATTTTCGTGAATTATGTAATCTCTTTCTCTAATTTTTATAATTTTATTCTCGGGTTTTGACATAACGAACTTTCTTTCAGTGGGTTGTTAAGGGAAACGTTGATGTAGACATTGGCGCGAACCCTTCTGCTGAAGGTGGTGAAGATGATGAAGGTGTTGATGACCAAGCCGTTAAGGTGGTCGACATTGTCGACACATTCAGGCTCCAGGTTCGTTGTTTTGCAGTCCTAATTTTTTCTAATCTACTTATTTGGATTTTGGGTTTTAGAGTTTTTGGTCTAATAATAGCCATGTTTGTGTTTATAGGAGCAACCTCCTTTTGATAAGAAGCAATTTGTTGCATACATCAAGAAGTACATCAAATTGTTGACCGCCAAGCTTGAAGGCGAGAAAAAAGAGCAGTTCAAGAATACTATTGAGGGTGCAACCAAGTATTTGCTCGGAAAGATCAAGGACCTTCAATTGTAAGATTTTTTTTAATATTTTTTTCACACGTGTTTTTATATCAAGGGTTAATTATGAAAATTACCCTCGAGGTCTGACCTAATTAAAAAAAAAAAAACTAATTTCAGAATTACATAAATACCCATGAAGTTTGATTCAACCCTGAAATTAAAAAGCGAACTGTAGTATGTTGTTTTATAAATGTTTGTGTGTGTGTTTTGAAGGTTGTTTTTTGTAATTTTGAAAGTTACCTTATTTTAAATTTGGTCAAACCTTGAGAGTAATTTTTGTAATTAACCCTTGCATTTATGATGATTACAAATTTATAATTGAAAATAACAAGTGGGCTTTTTTGTAATTAGTAGAAACTCTAGGGGTAGATTTTTAATTATTCTTTGTCGTGTTTCAAGAACCTTGATTGATTCGGATTGTATTTACTTGTGTAGTTTTGTGGGTGAGAGCATGCATGATGACAGCACATTGGTGTTTGCTTACTACAAGGAGGGTGCAGTTGATCCCACATTCATTTACTTTGGCCATGGTTTGAAGGAAATCAAGTGCTAAAAATGTGGCTGCAAATAGAGGCATAGGTGTTTCCTTAAGTTGCGGTTTTGATGTCATATTCTGCTGCTTTTGGTTTTGGAACTTCATAAATTTGTTGCAAATTTTCGTTTTAAACCTAATGTTGAATTGTTGTCAGCGATTTTGATTAGTTTTTTGAACCTCTCTTTCTTAATTTTTTAATGCGATGGTTCTTGCAAGATGAGCATCATTCTTTTGCATAATTGCATAATTGCATAATTGATTGTGAGGTGCTTATTTTTTCTTTTTTTCTTTTTTTTAGAACAAAGGTGCTTATTTTTTCTACCCAAATACCACATTTTTAATAAAAATAATAATAATTAAAATGCTAAAAACGTTAAAATTTTATAGTTAATAATCAATAATATCGAATCGTGTGAAAATAATTAATAAGAATATACCGAATCATATAAAAAAAAATTAAGTGATCCTACGGAGTTAAATAAATATGTAGATCGTACAATCTACCGATCACATCTCATAGATTTTGTCTAATTGAAATTGCGATTGTGCGCAATCTTGATTATGGTGAAATTCCATGTATTAAGCTAATGTTTTGTATCGATAACATATGTATTTGGTGCACTATTCAAGAAGTACCATCTACAACATCCTCCTACCCCAGTTATATTATGCATTCTCCTTTGTTGGGAATTGGATTTTTAATTTTTAAAAAACGCGTATAAAATAATAAAAATATAGTATAAAATTATTTATTTTAAAATAAATTAGATTTTATATTTAGATATAAATATGTTTGTTTATTATTGAATGTTTATTAACACACACGCACATGGTTTATATAGTTATATAGTCTATTACAATTGACTAATTATTTGAAACGATTTATTATTCTACTTTTAATTGTTTTATTGAAACTAAGATTATTTATTATATATTAAAATATTCATTTCTCCACAACTTTCAAACTTTGATAAAAATGTCTCGATTTAAAAACATTTTAATACATATACGACCAATTTTGCTAAACAAATGAATTGGAAATTGGAACTTACCTTTTTTTGCGGCATCTCCGTGCATAGAAGACGAGTTTTGAGCATTATTCAACCAATGTCGTGCATCATTTGCGCCAAAACATTCAAAATCTAGTGTTGATTGTTATTAAACTGAGACAAATTAATATGAGGGTCAAAAATATAGTCGGAAATGACAATGTTTGCACTACTTTAAAACATATTTTGCAATTTTCCCATTAAAGAGTGAGGCTATTGGAACCCACTACATTATTTTTCATATTTTTTTTAATTAAAATGATCTATTGTGAAATATTTGTTATACCCTTTATTTATTATGTTCTTTTGCCACAAATATCCGTCCATCCATTTAGTTACGATACATAAATTATTTGATATCTCATTTATTATCTTTTCGTTTAAATCACATTTTTTTTTCATATTTAAATTACATCAAAACTTTAAATGCTACAAACTTTCAAATAATCAACAATAGACAAAGAGGAAAGCATTGGGGAAAAAATGTTTACTTCACTTTTGTTCGATTAAAGTTTCATTTTAGCACACACATAATTGAGTTTTATATTCAAAAAATGAGTGTCAGTTCGCAAAATATTTGAAATTTATTTGTTGAACATGTTCATACATGTTTGCAGAGACGGATCTACATGGATTCAAGAGGGTATAACTGTACCCCCAAAATAAATGATTTATAGTCATAATAATTCAAAGACTTGAGAATGGTGAATTGGTTAGTTACCTTGGTTTGTAATGAAACCACCGGGTTCAAACCCCAGATACATGTATACAATTTTTTTGTTGATTTTTTCTTAATAAAACACTTTTTTTTGTTGATTGTTTTTTTTTTTTTTTTAAATTTTCTTTATTTTATTTTATTTTTTCTTTGCAAATAAAATAAGGGTTTTACTCCTACGTACATATATATTTTTTAATTTAGTTTACAAATCTTCGTTTTGTTGACTTTTTTATTGTTTGCCTATAAAACATAACGTAAATTTCACACCCTTTGTTTTGATAGTCTTTGTTATAAGAGATTTTAGAAAAAAGAAGAAAAAGCCTAAAAAAATGTATAATTATTTTTTATTTGTATATTTTGTGTGTTGTGTGTATATATATATATATTTCGTACCCCCAAATTCAAAATCCTATATACATTCAAAATCCTACATACGACACCGCATGTTTGAATGAAAATATACAAAACCAGTCATGTTAACTTGGACAAATCACAATATCTTTTGAAGATTTTGTTCTAAATATTGAGGTCGGTTCGCAAAACTAGGTTAAAACACTAGTGAACATTAAAATGGGTCTTGCACTTATTTTGTGTTCAATAATCAATATACAACTCAATTTTGGGGCAAAATACAACATTAAGCTTAAACTAATAAAAAATAAATTAATCCTACATACATTCTTGCACAAATCTTATATCTACCATATTTCCATTACAATTTCAATTAATTTCAAAAAATACATTTGTTTGACGTGTATGAATGAGCATTTGACATAGTTGGGGTAAGTCTTGGAAGGTGATCGACGGGGATGGGGCTGCCCCTTTTCTCACTCTTTTCGGTCACCTCGTTCTTTATTTTATTTTTCCAGTGTGGATGTGTTGAGATTTGTACGTTTGGGTGAGGCTTGTATACTAGAAATTTAGAGGTGAGTAATTATCTAATTTTTAAAAAAACTAGGGCTGGGTGTTCAAGTAAATAAGTTGGAAAGCAATGTAGAGTCTGCATTAAGCCATTATTAGGTACAACACAACGAATTACATTGTCAACTTCCTAAATGTCTTCTTATCATTTTCCGTTCATGTTCGGCATACGTTTGGTGTTCAATATATTACTTAGGGGTGTGCATCGGTCGGTTCGGTCGACCGAACCGACCGAATTGCCAAAACCGAATTGACCGAACCGAACCGAACCGAACCGAAATATTTCGGTCGGTTTTCGGCCGAACCGATTTCCTTTTTTTTTTTTTTTTCAATTTTCATAATTTTTAAGCCAAAAATAAATTAAAAATATATATAATATTATATATATATATATATATATTATATATATATTATTATATATATACATGTATATATATATAGGATTGGGATCATGTGGGAACCAATCCCCTGTGTGGGGGAACTAGGAACCCACATGAGTCATTAGATCAAATCTAATGAATGGTCAAGATATTATATATTAATTGTATAATAAACTAGTTTTTATAATAAAAAGGTCATAATTGTCAATACCTATATTATCAATATATAAAACACACTTAATTATGTTAATTATACCATGCCTTATTCTTATATAACTTTCCAAATTTCACGATTCTTTATTTCCAAATTAATATAATAATTCGGTCGGTTCGGTTATATCGGTTTTTTGGTAGTCAAACCGAAACCGACCGAAAATTTTACGACCGAAAACCGAACCACCGGTCGAAAAAACAAACCGAATTTTTTGGTTAATTCGGTTTTTTCGGTCAATTCAGTTTTTGACCGAATTTTGCACGCCCCTAATATTACCTGATGTCAGTAACCCATGGTTGGAGTAAAGCGTCCCGAGGGTGGCGTAGAGATGTAAATGAGTCAAACAGTTCGTGAGTTATTCGCTACCCGACTCGATAGAAGCTCGCTCGAACTCGTTTAATAAACGAGCAAACTCTAGATTCATGGTATTCGACTCGTTAGCTCGTGAGCGGGTTCGTTAGTGAGTTCGTTATTAAACTCGTATAAATTAAAATAATAATTTAGTTTTAATTTTAATTCTTATACTTGTTCATATGAAAAATATAGAAATATATATATAAACTTAGTTGTTTACGTATCTTAGTAGGTGTATTATATACTTTAAAAAATATTTTATTTTATTTTTGTAACAAGGTAAAGATAATTTAATTAATAATTAATTTTTTTTGAGCTCGTTTAGGCTCGATTGAACTCAAAAAAGCTCGCGAGCCATCGATATGTTCGTTAAAAAAAGCTCGAGCTCGATAATAAACGAGCAAGCTTAAATTCTCTAAACTCGACTCGCCTCGGCTCATTTACAGAGCGTGGAGAAGCATTGGGAACCCCAATTTCTTTCTTCGGAGCCATTTCTTTTCCCGTCCCCTCGCCCCAATTCTAAATAATTTAACCAAGAACTCCCATAAGTACCATTAGACCTTGAATAAAGGGAAGGCATCAAGGTATGCATCACGCTAAAATCTCGTCCCCGTGTATCGTCCGCTTGTTTCATTCCTTGCTCCATTTCTTTATTATTCGCTTCTGCTAAAGTAAAGCATGAAAAAATTAGCTCAGAGGGGGCCTGCCTCCCGACCATACAGATGAACATTTAATACAATAAAAGTGTATATTTTTTGATTGAGCATAACTTTTGTTATGTGTTCATATATATTATAAAATATTATACATTTATCACATTTAAATTAATATTTATCATATTGGAGATTATTCATATATGTATACATTTATGAAAATGGAGATTGATATCACTTATAACTGATATGAAATCTTATCACAATAAAAATGAACATTTATCAGAACAAACATGAACATTTATAAGACATCGAATATAAATATTAATATGAATATTTTTATGCATGTTACGTGTACATAAATGTATACTTATCACATTATAGATAAAATTTTATTATAACAAATAAAAAAATTTATTTTGACAAATATGTACATTGGTCGCATTAAACATATTATTTTCACTTGAGTGAATAGTGCAATGTACTCGGCACGCACGTACACATGAGTGTACCTAATAATTTGTCGGGCCATATCCAAAATTCAATTCATTGATGGGCTTTGGAATCTCAGGATATGAAGAAAAAAAAAAGAGAGCCCACTAAACATATTCAAAATTCAAATTAATTTAAAGGGCTTTGGTATCTCTACAAAATGAAGGGGGGAAAATAGGGCCGCTAAATATAAAAGCGCTAGTCAAGCCCATTTCGGCCTGATTTGAAAAGTTAACAATAATTGAGAGGTACAATCGTAAATAGAATAGAATCTTTGCCTAATTAGGTAAACTAACAAAACCATCTCCTTTCCAATCTCTTTCTTCTCCAAACCCTCGTCATATATATACGCGCAGTCTGCTCACAATTCAACCCTCTCTCGCTCTCTCTCATCGGCTCCTGAGTCTACTGCTGTCTTTCAATTCGAGTCGATCGAGAGCTTGTAATCATGTTGGTCTATCAGGATTTGCTCACAGGTATCTTATATCTTTCCCCGTTTGCTGCTTATGTTAGATCTGTTTGTGAGATTTGTGTGTTTTTTCTGATGTGGTTTTTTTTATTCCGGTCGATCGATCGTGTGATTAGTTTGTAGATCTATTGCCTGTATGGATTGTCTGTGTTGTATTATTAATTATTATTATTATTATTATTTTCATTATTTGTTTATGATTGAAAAATCTTGTCTTTCGTTTGGTGGTTGGATCTAATAAAGGCTTTGATATGTAGCTCAATTTTAATGTGTTGCTGGTCTCTTTTCGGTTTGGTGTTCTTTGCTGAAGCTTTAGTACAATTCTTAATTTCGTTGTTGCTGTCAAATTAACTTGTAGATTATCCATAAGTATCAAATTTTGCTTGCTCATACAATTGTTATGGCAATAAATGTCGAAATCGGAGTTTTGTGTAGGGCATTTGTTTGTTTTCCTCTTGTTTGTAGTTTTTGGCTAAAGATTTTGGTTTCCCCTTTCTATTTTTTTGTGAATATAAGTTTTTTTTTTAATTTCTGTGTTATTTACTATTTCTGCTTCAAATCCACTTTGGGTTATTTGCTATTTCTTTTCTTGGTTACTTACTAATTTGTTATAAATATCCTGTGTATAATTATAGGTGATGAATTGCTCTCGGATTCTTTTCCCTACAAGGAAATCCAGAATGGAGCTCTTTGGGAAGTTGAAGGAAAGGTTAGTTTATGTTCTGCCTTCTCTAATTCCTTTTTTGGTTTTTAATTTGGCCAAGCACGTTATGTTATATCTTATTCACATGTATTGATATTGGAAATTTTCTTGTGGATCATAGTGGGTGGTTCAGGGATCGGTTGATGTAGACATTGGCGCAAACCCTTCTGCCGAAGGTGCTGAAGATGATGAAGGTGTTGATGACCAAGCTGTTAGAGTGGTGGACATTGTTGACACATTTAGGCTTCAGGTTCATATTTTGTAGTTCTAAAATTTTTCTTGGATTTCCGGTTTCGGATTTTTTGGTCTAATAACAGTGGTGTTTGTGTTTTATAGGAGCAACCTCCTTTTGACAAGAAGCAATTTGTTTCTTACATCAAGAAGTACATCAAGTTGTTGACCGCCAAGCTCGAAGGCGAGAAGCAAGAACAGTTCAAGAATACTATTGAGGGTGCAACCAAGTATTTGCTCGGAAAGATTAAGGACCTTCAATTGTAAGAATTCTTTTATCTTTGGGTTAGGTTTACTTACTGATACACCCTAGAGGTTCCTTCTAATTACAAAAAGGCCATCTTTGAAGATTACAAATTCTATTTTACAAATTGCAAACTACCGTATGTTTTTTCTTGTGATTTTGAGTAACTACTTGATTTTCTTGTAACTGTGCTAAATCTCAGGCGTACTTTTGTAAATTATCCATTAGATTTGTGGTATGTTTTTGATGAATTTGTTTTCTTGTGTAGTTTTGTGGGTGAGAGCATGCATGATGACAGCACACTGGTGTTTGCTTACTACAAGGAGGGTGCAACTGATCCCACATTCATTTACTTTGGCCATGGTTTGAAGGAAATCAAGTGTTAAAAAAGTGGCTGCGAATTAATCACCGGCCTGAAACAATTTCGGGTTTTTTCAGTAGCCATAGGTTTTATTTATGTTGGTATTCGTGTGATTTTAGTACTTCTGGATCCTTGGTATTTTGTTTGATGAATTTCCATTTTTGGATGGTAATTTTAATTTCTTGAGCAAGTTGAGAGCTGAGTTTTGACCAGATTGATGCTGATTTGAATTTTTAGTATTATTAATATTACCGAGACATAATTGTTTGACATGATGAGCATATTTGAAGAATATGCTAGATATGCTTCTTTAAAAGCCTCTTGAAAGTGGGGTTTATATTCCGACTTTTATGTTTATGATCCCCATTTTTTCCACCTAAAGATTCTCTTTTCCATCTTTATTCATGGGAGTTACGGTAGATTTTACAATTTATTATACAAACTATTTTTTGGGATAAATTTCTCTCAAAGTAGAAATACGTAAATTTTGGTGTACAGGTAAATCGTTAATTGCGCATAATTTGCATGACAGTGTGTTACAAATAATAGTTGGTCCATGGGTAAATCGTAAATTTTGGTGTACGGGTAAAATGTTAATTGCGCACAGTGTGTCACAAATAACAGTTGGTCCATGGGTAAATCGTAAATCGCGCATAATTTGTATGACGGTGTCACAAATAAATGTTTGTATGGTAAATTGTAAACAATAGGTAAAACGTTAATTGCGCACAGTGTGTCACAAATAATAGTTGGTCCATGGGTAAATCGTAAATCGCGCATAATTTGTATGACGGTGTGTCACAAATAAATGTTTGTATGGTAAATTGTAAACAATACAATAGTTTTGGGGATAAAAAATAATTACCTCTAAAAAAGATATTTTACTCTTCCACTTGTGTATAAAAAAAAAGATATTACTCTTTTAGGAAAAAGAAAATAAAATTTGAGCTAATGCTCATATTAATCTTTCGTGAAAAGAAAAACAAAAATTGAACTGATGAAGCTCAAGTGGTTACTTGGTGCGTATAATGTTTACTTGGGTTTACTAAGTGTGTATTAAAAAAAAAGATATTACTCTTTCAGGAAAAGAAAAATAAAATTTGAGTTGCTGAATCTCGAGTGTTTACTTTGATTTACTTGGTTCGTATAAAAAACATTAATTACTCTTTCATGAAAAAAAAAAAACAAAAAACAAATTTTGAGCTAATGAAGCTCGAGTGTTTACTTGGTGCGTATAACGAAAAAAAAAAGGTACTACTCTTTTTAGAAAAGAATAGAACAGCCATTTTGTTTTTAAAAGCTAACAATGTTTTTAACCTAAATTTATAGTAAAACATCTAACATAATTTGCAGTAATAAAAAAAAATATACATAAAAAATGCATCACATGAATATAACTTTGAACCTTGCACTCGGGTGCACCATGTGTTGTGCACCTGGTCATACATAAGACTCCGACGTGTGAGTTCTTTATGTTATTCACCACCCCTTCTCTCTTAGTTCATTCTCTCTCTCTTTGTAATAACAACCAATTATTATTTTAAACGCAATCCACGAATTTGAGGGGAACGAGTGTACAACATCCTTAAACTCGAGCGCGAGTAGCTAAATAGTGCTTTTCTCAATTTGAGTCTTACTCAGTTTTCCTCTCAGATAAAACGACGACGAGTGTACGCCATCCTTTGATTCGAGCGCGAATAGTTGCTACATTATTTTTCTTGATTTGAGTCGGACGAGTTTAGCTATCCTTCCAGATCCGACGATGACGAGTGTACCTTGTCCCCCGATTTGAGTTTGAGCCCAATTGTCCTCCCATCTTCAATTCCTCGCTCTCTAGATTATTTCATGGATGAGTTTTTTGAAACTGAGAGCAAGTTCTTCATTTTTTGGTTTTAAGGGTTTCTATTTTCATTATTTTCGTGTGATTATTTGTTTTTTGGTTTTGAATCTGTTGTTATGGTTTTTTATTTTGATTTGGATTTTGTGGTTGGTTGTATTGTTCATGAAAATATTTATGTTTCTCATATGGATTAGTTCAAACCTTTTTGTGAAAATTAAAGTTTTCTTTCTGCAAATTGTTCTAATCATGAACAAATTGATCATCACACATTTTTTATTTATGAAATTTTCTTTTTGCGAACAAATGTGTTTGCGATGGATATCATAGTACTATGTGCTTTATGAGATTTTTATTTTTGATTTCTTATGATATATGACAATTATATGCGATGAACATGATAATTATATGCGATTAGTAACAATGGATATGGTTTGTGTTTTCTATTTTTTGCAGTGAGTTATATTATTGATGATATTAAGTTAATTGAGAAAGTTGTAAATATCTGGGGAAGATGATTTGGTGAGTATTAATGTAAATTCTTCTATCGAAGATTTTGGGTTGTATAATGACCATACGTTTAAGGTAGGGTTCAGTGATAGGAAGAGCAAGCAACGACATGTTGATGAATCACTCTCTATGAATTAATTTGTTTGCAAGTATTTTTTTTCTCGCTTTTCTTACATTTGAATTTTTACATATTCATCACAGGACACTCGCATTCAAAGTTAATATGTTTTTTTTTCTATTTTTCTCAGGATGTTATTGCTAAATTAGTTGGGTATGGTTATATTGTCCATTTAAGTGTTGGTTCGAATAAGATTTCAAGTTTGGTCATAATACGAGTTCAAAGCTTGCATTGTTGCCACATTCTTTAAGTTGCTGTATTTCTTTAAGTTCAAATTCAATTGATAGTTTGATTTTTTTTGAACAATATGGATGCATTATTTTTTTATATGTAAAAGATCAACCTATGGTTTACTTTTTTTATATGGATGCACGATTCTAAATTTTTATAATTTTTAAACTGTGGTGAATATGACAGGTATATGTGATGATATATGACAGTTATATGCAATTAATATGATATATATGTGATGAATATTGATTATTCAGTTTCGTGAGTCTTCTACAGATTTGTGCTTTGTGGGATTCTTTTTTTGCTGATAAATATGGTCATTTGCGTGTGATGATTTTTTGTGAGATGAATATTGTTCGTGTATGCGATGATTAGATAGATTATCGACCGATTCATATGAAATATTGTCGATCTTGGTGCTGATGAGAGCAACACGATCATTGGCCGGAGATTTTGCCGCCACTGCCTTTTAATTTTAGTCCCAATCAAATGATAGTGGTAATCTAATGTTATTTATTGTGATAAGAATGTGGACACATGGTATAGTTTAAGCATGTAGCCGTAAACACAACAATTTATTAGAGTAAATTGTAGTTGTTGTTCAGATCATACTAACATTTGATAGTTTAATAGATGTAAAAAATCACTACGTCATATATAAAATAAAAAAAAAATTAAAAAAATGAGTATTGTCAAAAGGAAGTTAAAAAGAATTGTAATTACTCCATAGTTCATACACATAATACTAAAAAACATCCAATTGCAGTAATAAGATACATAATCTTCTCCAGCGTTTCATATACAATAACAATGATACCAAAACATCTAAACATAAATACCTAGTGACCTTCTTAGTAAAATACTCACATCAACTTAACAGATAAAAGAAATTAAGGTAGACAAGTCACTCGCTTTGCATCGTCCTTCTCTAGTTTCAGCTCCTCGTTCTCCAGTTCAACTAAACATTGACAACAATCAAAATTACGAATCAGAAATGTCATCAACTTGATATGATTCTTCCTGGTTGTTTGCTCTAGCATGTCATCGAGCCCAATCGCCCTCACTGCTGCCTTTTGTTCCTTGAAAAGCGACGAAATTAGCCTATATGAGAGACGTCCACAACTAGCTATTATCTTTATTCTGGATGTGAATCGTAAATCTTTTTATTATTCGCATGCTTGTTTTCATGTTTTATCGAGTCATTTAATTTTCACACTTGCTCCATTAGAACTTGGAAATGAAATAACACAATCGAAGAATATTACTATTAAGTAGATGAATATGATAGTAGTGTACGATGAATATGTTTGTATACTAATTAAGTAACACATATATAATTCTTTGTGAAGAATATCATAGCACTATGAGTTGAATATCACAACACTGTGAGGAAAAAACTATTATAATAATATTTATTATAATTATGGGCAAGAAAATAAAGGGCATACCTTGGTCTGTTGTCGCATCTCTCGAGGAATAACAATCGAAATTTAAAATATTCGTTAAGACACAATTATTAACTAAACACGCGATCAAATTGAGTTGTTTGTTTATTTTGTATTAATAACTAAAATTAAACTAGTGAACGATTCAAGCAAAACATCAAACTGAATTTCAAACGTGAAGAATGAAAACGAAAATAATAAACAACGAAACACAAATAATAACTAAAAGTGCTCGATCAAATGACACAGACGAAAATAAACATGAAATCGACTAACATTCAAACGACGACGGATCAAATAGAAAAGAATGCATGAACGATCAAATAACCCAACAAATTCACAAGTCAATTCAAATATGAGCAGCACTGAATCATTCAAATCAAAGAAATACAAAATCAACACAAATTATATTATGAAAACTAATAATTCAAATTCACGAATAAAGAACAAGAATCGAACTAAGAATTACCCAAATGTAGTAGAACACAAATTGTAGAGATAATAGCAACGAGCTATCGAAAAGTTAAGTGCTTCTTTCCAAATGCCGGATCGTACGAAAATAAGAAATCAAAGTTCTAAATCCAATGAAGGATCAAGTTAGAAATGGAAAGAAGAATTCATAAGTTCAAACTTGGAAACTAGGGTTCCAAAAAGGTAACTTTGTGTCTCTGGTCGGGTCTGATGTCCAGTTGAAGAGGGACATCTCTTTCATAGTGTCGAACGAGGAGAGCGTCATGGTAATTTCGCTCAAAAATGATGACCGTCGATCCACCGTCAATTTGCGTCGATCGAAAATATCTCTGGCGTCGACCACCGTCGACGCTGGGCGTCGGCTGACGATGGCTCGTAACTCTCGGCGTGTCGATCGACAGGGCTTGTCGACTCCGCTGGTGGGTGCCCGTTGATGTCGCGTTGACGGGGACGTTGATCGACGGATGCTGAAAAATCTTGGCAAGTCGATCGACAGTTGCTTTTGATATCGGCGTCGGTGCTGCGTCGGCGGACGGCGTCAACGACGCGTCAATCGACGACAGCTCTGTGTCCCTAGTCCATTTTCGTCATTTCGAAGCTGAAAAAGAGGATGAAGTGTAATTAGAACGACAACTTACGAAATGATCAAGAAAAAGTGTTAAACGGGATAAAAACGAAACGACCTTCGAAAATACTAAAAAGAAGAAAAACGAGAAGAACAACAAGTTAAAATCTGCTATAACACGCAAAATAAAATGAAAAACACACAAAAATCACACAACGTATGCACAAATCACCTATATACTCCACAGGCTATACAGATAGCATATCTCCACACGATACAGGACAAGTATGGGAAGCGGCTGAACGAGTATAAGCAGTATCGTGATGCTAATGGTGGTCGTCAGCCACCGAGATTCGTTGACGAGGGGGTCTGGAGGTAAATGATTATGCTATGTTTTCTTATTAAATAAAGTTTTTTTTATTATTACAAATAATTTGTATTTTATATATCATGCATTTCAAATAGGGTTAGAATGTTGAGTGGGTAAGCCCGAGAACAGGGGGGGGGGGGTCTAGATCTACGGTCAATTATTCTTATGATATCGTAAGTAATCTCAAATCATAATATATTATTTATTTATTTATTTTTAATGTTAATTATCTGATGATTTTTTTTAGATACAGGAGCAATAGATGGGTGAGTCAGCAACTGCGTACTAGGTTTTTGTACATACGCACAAGAAGGATGACGGCACGTGAATCGATACGAGATCCAATAATACTAATGTGAGTCTCTTTCTTATTTTTAACTTGTTATTTGGTTTTAATGTTGAATTTACTAACGAGTTGTATTTCAGGAGGAATACGAGCGACGTTTGGATGAGGCACGTACGTCTTCACAGGATCCGAATAATGAGGTTGACCCTTACCTTGTTTATCTCGGCGTTTTTGAGTCGAGTAAGGGCCGACATTATGGCACCGGCTTGTTCGGAAAGTTGGTGGTTGTGACGAAGGGTTTCCAAGCCAGCTGTTCTTCTTCCTCTTCCTCCTCCCAGCAGGATAGGACTCACGAGAGGGAGCTTGAGGCGCAGCTCGAGGCACAGAGGGAGGAGTTAGAGGCCACAAGACGAGTTCAGCAAACGATGGAGCGACGATACAACGAGTCTGAGCTATTACGTGAGCAGTAGCGCCAGGAGCAGAAGCAATTTCAGATATTTATATAATAATTGATTTATTATATGTCTGTTTATTAATAATTTTTTAAAATTCTTTTAGGGTATTTTATAAATAAACAGGAATTAAAATTAATTAAAAAAGGGAAAATTTGAGGGGAATATTTCCCTCAGAAAAACCGAGGCAAGCCCCCCGGAAAAACCGAGAGCCATAATTCCCTCAATTTTTTTATTTTTCTTGAAAATATTATTTTTTTAATATTTTCGAGGGGAAATATATGCCCTCGATTTTTCCGATGGCAAATATATTCAGGCTCACATATATCACGGAAGAAAGAAACCTTCGGTAATGTCCTCAGAGAAAATACCAAGGGCATCTTTCCCCTTTAAAAATCTTACCTAAAAGGTTTTTTCCAAGGAATTTTCCCTCAGTTTTGTCCTCGGTAAATTGATTAACGAGGATTTTTTCCCTCACTAAAATTCTTTTTCTTTTTTGTAGTGATAGTGCTATGGTCCTATGGTTACACTCATGTCAAGTAGGATTGGCGAATCATCCGTCTGGTTAGAATTTCATAATCACAATATTGTAATATAAAAATTAATAAATTATTCTATTGAATAAAAATTTACAAAATAGGATGATCAAACGGATTGACCCATCAATTTGGCCAGACATAATTTTTTGTACGATTCTATATATTGAAAAAGAGATCTCTAACACTTTTTCAATGGATTCTTTGATGAGTTTGAAGCAATTTAAAATATGAGTTTGGAGAATTTAAGAAGATGATCGTGCTAAACATAACTTCCACAAATCAAGCAACAAAGTCTAGCAAGCATCCCTACACGTTTTGAAATAAAAAATGAAAAGGCACTAAATTACTTTAATCACACCTATATATTAAAACCTATGATTCTTATGGTGATTGGAAATGAATGTGATTTGGTCTAATCTAAGTTCGTAAGTCCATGTCAAAAAAAGTTAAATGTCCAAGCAGGAAATAAAATTATAACCATTCTTGAAATGTCAACATTTATTCACATGAGTATGAATATTGGACGGTGGATCTTGAGAAATAGCTAAAATCAAAGGGGTTAGCAAGCAAGTCTAAGTAATGATGGGTACTTTAATTCAAATCTTGGTATATGTTAATTGTTGGATACTTTGAGGTAAAGCAAGATTTTCAATTAAAAAAAAGAAGTGTACCGTAAGGCATGATAAGTTAAACTGCATCTGAATTCTGAAGTGGGCATGGCAACTTCATTATTATTATTTTTGTACTTTTATTATTCATTTTATTTTGTTTTTCATTTCACTCGACTAATATTTTGAAAAAACGAAAACCAACTTTCCTCTGGATAGATTTATTGGGGCCATTCAAATAAGGTGTGGGATGTGGGGACTAAAATGTTGCAACTTCATGTAAGTTCTATTATTTTTACAATTTCTTCGACAATTACAACTTTTAAAAATTTAGGGAGAAACGAAATTTACATCAACTAAATTGAATTAATATTGTCGACATGTTCTTGAGAGCTTCACGGTTCTATTATTCATCTAATAAGAATTATTAGATCAATTTTAAATTATAAATATTAGTAAATCAATGAATATAAATATAAGAGGGTGGGAGTATGGTGTTTTCATGATACCATAAACTTTTATTTTGTATATATTTTTATAGTTGTTGGTATGCATTATATTGTCTATGTATTCTTACCATTGTTAAAAAACTTAATATAACCACCTTTAATCTATCACCGTCACTATTATTTTCCTCTACTAAATTCTACTCAATGTGACTTTTTGTTTTTGAATTATTTTTTTCTGTACACACTTTGCTTCTTGATTTGTTCGTTTTTTTATACTTTATTTTCCTAGCATGTTTTCGGTAGGTTTTTTCGTATAATTGAAAGGTAAACTCGTCCTTTCATATAGCTCTCAGTCACGGTGTGCTGGAAAATTGTGCAGAGAAGGAGGCGGAATGATGATTTTGCCTTTCATTGTGCGAAATATTCTTGGTGACAATCCACAATAATTTATGCGGAAATATGCTAAGAGAGGTAAAAGACAAAAAGTACATAATTTAGGAAATAAAAGATACGGGGAAAGAAAAAAGAGGGATAACATGTCAAATTAAGTGACCCCCCTCCCCCCCCGTATCAAGTACGTGAAGATACGGATCAAGATTAATTAAATCGATAGTATTTCTTTTATGGAAGCCATCAGATTATTACACCCTAAATAATTAAAACATCATTATTTATTTATTTTTGATTTATAGCCAATGAAAGAATTAAAACCCCGTGGAGATTAAAGCCTAATCTTTGTTTGGAGTTCTCGACAGATCACTTCACATGCAAACATGTTTTAATTAATCAATAGAGTACAATAGTTAATGCCCAATATAATTACATATAATTGTTTTAAATAGTGGGGGTCCCAAATCTCAGTAGATGCATGACAATGGCTTAAAATCAAGCAGATGGTAGGGTCTAATAACCCTGCATTGTGTGAACCTTTGTTGTGGAATATCAATATGACATAATTAAGTTATTTAAATACTTTTTAAAGACTATATTTGATGTTACCAAATATTTATAAACAGAGAGTTAGCGAAAGCATCGTTTTCCTCAAGTGGGGTTATTTCCACCACATTTTTTCAAAATTCTTAACACTCATTCTAATTAAATGAGGTTTTTCTTTTTTTCTAAACACACCCAATATTATACTTATTATACCTTTAATTTGTTTTAGAGAATAGAGCAAATCTAAAAGCCATTTTCTCCCTTTTCATCCTTCACATGAACTAAAAAAAAAATAAAAAAATTGAGATTTCTCAAACTATCAACAAAATACATAAATTTGCTAAAAATTGTAGGTAGAAGGTTATGGAATCAATTGATTGTCATGTTAAGTTCTTATATTGTTCATCTACACTTTATAGGGAGTATCTATGATGTCGTGATTATATTATTTTTTAGTTAATTATAACGATCAGGTCATTTGAAATAATAAGTAATAGAGTAGATTAATGGATGTAAATGTAGCGGGATGGGGGCATAGTGCCCTTACGACACCATAGTCATTTCCTACTTTTATATATATATGTGTGTGTCGTGATTATATTATTTTTCAGTTAATTATAACGATCAGGTCATTTGAAATAATAAGTAATAGAGTAGATTAATGGATGTAAATGTAGCGGGATGGGGGATAGTGCCCTTACGACACCATAGTCATTTCCTACTTTATATATGTGTGTGTGTGTGTGTGTTTGGGGGGGGGGGGGGGGGGGGAGTGGAGGATTAGATTCAAATGAGAACCATGTCCTTATTTGTGAGTTTAAGGTCTATTATGGGCTTTAGATTGAATTAAATGGATGGACCAAATTTTTTGTATATTTCCTTATTTGATTAAAAGTATTAGGGTTATATAATAAAAACACTGTTGATGTATATAATTGAAATATTAATAAAGTACTGTGATTGTATAATAAAAACACCGCTGGTGTATAATAAAAGCACTAGTTCGCAAGTTCGCAAATAAGGACATGGTTCTCATTTGAACCCACCCTTATGTATGTATGTATGTGTATGTATGTATTTATATAATTGAAACACGTTTCTATGGTTTAAAGGTAGTTCAAGAGATTATGTGGGTTTATATTCAAATATATGTCATTATAATGTGTTTAAATTCATATTTGGTGTTGTTTTTCTTACAAAATCCCAAAATCTCGATCTACAAAAACGTAGAAACTCATCATTCATTACAAACCGTTGGCATACCAAAGCCAAACATATGAGTAATGTTAAGCAAGATATTGTCGACCATTACAATATGTTCAATGCTAGTTCACCGAACAACCTTTTTTGCTTTTCTTTTTTCTTTTTCCTTGTTTGGTTATATGATTGTTATATTTCCCATGTAATATTGGATAATCAGGATTATCTCATTTATTTGTTTTATTGTATCCTACTTATCTTTAGTTATTTCTTCTCTATCTTACTCATTTGTAAACTTTTTATATTGGAGATGAATACAATTTATTATTTAAGATAAATAACCTAAATTGTCCACATAATACTAGCCTAAGTCCTCTAACCTAGCTGTCGCTGAGCTTCTTCCTCCCTTCCTCCTGCTGCCTTCACCGACCTTTTCTTCAGATGGCGTAGAATAGTGACACCCTTACCTTTTCTACCCTCATACACATGTTTATGATCAAATACTTGCACAACCTATCTACTTTAGAAGAATTAAATTATGCCCCTTCTATCCTGCCTCGATTTTGTTGATGGCACCAAGTCGTCACCATCTTCTACCGTCATTGATAGAGGTTGGTTTATTATATTTAATTTAATTATATTTTAATTATACTTATTTAAATAATTAGTGGGCTTTATTTATCCGCTATTTTCCTTTGTTAGATGAATAGGGAGAAAATGCATGAGAAGATGAACTTGGAGAGTAAATGGTGCAAAATTATATGAGATTTAAAAGCAGGCAATGAGTCTCGGGAGCCCTATACTTAAAAATGGTGTTCTTTTTTTTTTTTTTTTAAAGGTCATATAGTCTTGTCAAACACTGGGGAGTGCGGGTAGACTAACGACCGGGACATGAGTTTTTTCTCGCACCTCAGCCTTGAGGACATGGCTATTTCGAATGGTGGAGGAGTTGATAGAGATCAAACTATTATGTTTTAATTATGCTTATTTAAATAATTAATAGGTTATGAGCCTGTATGACTAGAGTTAGGGTTTATTTATCTATTTAAGTAGTTGAGTTGCAAGTCTTTTTTAGAAATAGAAGTTTGCTTCCTGAGGAAAACAACATTTGTGTTGTGGATAGGCTTTGGTAAATTAAATTGTTTCTTTTTTATTTTAATTAATATATTCTCATATTTATATTAGTAAACTATTAAACTCTACCAGTCACCAACGCTACTGGCACCACCGTCCCTAATGTCGTCTATGAAACATGGTGCTTGAAAGATTAATAGCTTGTGAGTCTCGGCTCCTCCTTCTTCTTCTCCAACTTCTTGGCGCCTCCTCCTTCTTCTCTAACTTTCCGGCTCCTCCTCCTTCTCCAGCTTCTCGACTGCCCAAATGGCATTAATGGCGCTGCCCACCTTTCATGATTTACTCTCCAAGGCTAAAAGTTTCTCCCTCTTTCAAGAATCATTGTACACAAATGGTGCCTCTTCCATGACATTATATGGGCACCATAGTACTTACTCCGTATCTTCTCAGTCTTTCGCAGTCGTGATCACCACTCTCAGTTAAACTATGGTTGCGGTTGTGGTGGAAGTGGTAGTCGTGGGTGTTGAACTTCCGACTGCCAAATCTGCCATCAAGATGATCACTGCGCTGATGTTTGTGATCAACGACATATTTGGCATAATTAGACTAATTCTGCAAATCTGGCCGAGGTATTCTCCGAGGGGTTGTTCTCCTTCTTTCAATGATGCCTTTGACTGGTATCTATATATCGATGCTTCCGCACACATGAATCCAACATCCTCCTCATTAGACGTGTCTTCCCCTTATTCTAGTTCTGATAGGGCTGTTGTTGGTAACAGTGCTAATCTTTCTATTTTGCATATTGGTTGATCTCATATTTCAATAATATTCAATTATTAGATGTTTTGGTGGTGCCGCATATTAATAAAAACCTGCTCTCCATTAGTAAACTTATGAATGATTTTTTGATTGATGTGTTGTTTTTTAATAAGTCATTTACAATTCAAAATCGCCATAAAAGTGAAACCCTAGCAAGCAGTCATCATGAGCATGGTTTTTATGTTTTGTAGCAAGTACATCCTGCTTTAATTATTGATTTGCAACATAAAGCTTTACATGCTTCTTTCAAGTTATGACATGCTCGCTTCGAGCGTATCCCGTTTGATGTTATTTATTTATTAAATAAATTAGGACATTTTAAAGTCACATCTATGTTACTAAAACGTTCTTTATGTATTTGTCAGTTAGCTAAGAGCAGATGTTTACCCTTTGTGGTTAATGAAAAATGTGTGATGGGTGTCTTAAAATTGATTCACTGTGATTTATGGGATCCTGCACCTGTTCACTCTTCTTCTAATTTTTAATATTATGTGATATTTTTTTGATGTTTTTCTCATCCGACATGGATGTATCTGCTTGTCAATGGATTTTTTTTTGATAAATTTGGTTCAATTTGTGACGTTAGTGGAAAACCAATTTGGTTGTAAAATCAAAATAATTCAAAGTGATTTTCTGGGCAAATAGGATTCATCACCTAATTTCATGTCCTTATACGCCATCTCATAATGGTCGGGCTCAGTGTAAACATCACCATATTATTGAAATGGGTTTAGCTTTGATGTTTCATCCATATACTCCAACTTCCTTGTGGGTTAAAGCTTTTTCTAATGACATTCACACCATCAGCCATTTATTGTTCACTATTTTGCAAGGGAAATCACATTTGAGTATCTATTCCATTCTCTACCTAATTATGCGAATTCCCATCCCATTGGTTATTGAGTTTTTCCATGCCTTTGTGATTATGTCACGCGCAAGATCTTCGTTCGTAGATGGCCATGTAATTTATTGGTTGTAGCTTCCACCACAAAGGTTTCAGTGTCTCAATCTGCCACATCTTGGGTCTACATCACTCGTCATGCCAAGTTTGATGAGCAGTATTTTCTTTCTCTGGCTAGTCACCTTCTTCATCTCTTTCGTAACTAGTTATCACTTTTTTTTTTAGCCGAGTATCAATTTTTATGTGGCTTGTCCTTCGGTCGTACCTGCAGTTGTGCTAATTTCAGCCCCTTGTATCGTTTGTCCGCCTATTGACACTGCACCTCCAGATACTCCGACACGGACCTCACCTCCCCAACAACCGTTACCCCCTCCTATCACTTCTGGTCACCACATGGTCACGTGGTAGAAGGTCATTACTTTTAAATAGCGCCACATTACCGACATCACCACTACTACTCTTCATCAGGCACTCTTATCCTCTACGGAACCTCGTGGTTTCAAAATGTCACCTAAGCATATGCATTGGCTCATGGCTATGGATGAGGAGATGAATGTACTTCGAACACACCTCACGTGGGACCTTGTGCCATGTCCACTTTGGGTGAAATTGTTGGATCAAAACAGGTTTTTTTTCGCACTAAGTACTTTTTGGATGTATCTATCAATCGTCACAAAGCTTGCTTGGTCCCACAAGGAGTCACTTAACTCACTGGCTTCAATTTCTCTCACACATTCAGTCTTTTGATAAAGGCCACCACTTCTCATGTGGTTCTTACTCTGGTCGTCTTTCGACATTGACCACTCCACCAATTAGACGTAAAAAAATGTGTTTCTAAATGGTATCTTGACCATGTAGATTTATATGGAGAAACCTCCGGGTTTGATCTTTGAATCGAACTTTTTACACTTAATTTTTTTGTTTAGAAAAGTTCGTTTGCAAGAGAAAATCACACACAAATACGTACAAATAAATCATCAGTTCCCTAACCATGTTTGTTGTCTCAATAAGGCGTCATACGGCTTAAAGTAGGCCCCCAATATATGGTTTCAGCAGTTTAGAGATTTTCTTCTTTGTATGGGCTTTGTTGGAAGTCACATGGACACCTCGCTCTTCATTTTCACTCGTGGCTCTTGCATTTTATATCTCTTGGTTTACATTGATGATATTATTATCATAGGCAATGACCCCAAATCTCATTCTTGGTTTATCTCTCGCCTTCAGTCGGAGTTTGCCATTAAGGACCTGGTTATACCAACAACTTCTTATGGCTTGGGGTTAGCTACACTACCACTGGTGTTTTTCTCTGTCAGACTAAATATGCTCATGATATTCTTGTGCACTCTCAACTCTTGGATTATAAACATGTGGCCATGCTTCTTGCGTCTGGACAAATTCTAACGAGCGACGATGCTCCTTTATTCTAATCTGACAAACAATAGTTCTTTGGTTGATGCCTTGCAATACTTAACAATTACTCTCCTGGATCTCTCCTTTGCCAACAACTTCTGCAGGCCCCTACGACACTTTTAGGCCGTCAAACGTATTCTTTGCTATGTCTGAGGAACTCTCAACTACGACCTTTCCTTTACTCGAGATCCCTCTCGTGAATTACATACGTATTCAGATGTCTATTGGGCTCGTTATCCAGAAATTAGGTGTTCTACATATGACTTGATTTTTCTTGGTGGTAACTTGGTTTCTTGGAGTGCCAAAAAGCAACCGATAGTCGCACGATCTAGTTGCAAATCCGGGTATTGTGCTCTTGTAAATGTCGCTGATATAGTCGTGTGATAGCAAATAATTATGGAAGGGATTATCTCATCTATATACATACATATATACATGCGCGCACATACATACACATATGTATATTAATTTAATTATTTCGGGTATCTTTAGTTATCTTTTTCTTATCCTGTAAACTCTTCATATTGGAGATGAATATGATTTGTTATTCAATGTAAATAACCTAAATTGTATACACCCTTATTATTTATTTCATGTGTGCATGGTTTGATGACAACAAAAAGAAAAAGAATTAAAATAGTTAATTTTAAAATTTCTTGTCATGTTATGTTTATTTTAAAGTTTACTTAATTGGTATACTTAGTGAAACGTGGTTGGATATAGCCGCATTCACAAAATCATTTTTTGATTTATTTGTTGTAAGCCTCTCTCTTGCTTTCTTTGGTCCGATTAATGAAATTCAATTGATGCTCACCTATGAAGCACTAATTAATACGGGTACGGGACACTGGTACGATGCGGTACGAGTACATAAATACGTCATGTGTTGAAATTTTAAAGATACGGGTACAGTAAATATATACATATACATACATACATATATAATATTGAAATATAATCGTATTAACTAAAAAAACTAAAATTTCATAAATGTGTAAATTTCAAATGTGATAAGTTTCGAATACACATGAAACAATTAAATTATTTATACAATAAAAAATATTTTATTTCTTTTTTGAAACCTATAAATATTTGTACTATTTATCTCAATTTGTGGTCCATATTTGGATGAACTAAAATTCTTATTACATTTTATTTTTTAAATACAGGAGTCGAGGCGGTCAAAATTTCTTTAAACACTGACACTTTATAAGTACGTATTGATACGTATTCGTATAAGTGTCGTATCCGGTAAGTATCCGGTGCGGGTACGACATACTCGCGTGCTTCGTAGATGCTCGCAAAATAAGAACAGGTTATATAATAATTGTAATAAAAATAATAAAAGATGAAAATGAATGCCGCGTTAATTCTCTTAGTGTGTCTGGTGTCCCTAATTGCGAGAAAATTACCATAAAAATTGAAACGAAACTTGTATGAACAAATGCATATATGATGATATTCGATCAATTGCATAATAATTAACATATTGTATGGGCAAACACATAAGAATAATATTGTATCGTAAGGGTGTTATTTCCTAAATTTTGGGCTTTCATTTTATTTTGAAATGAGTTTTATTTTAAAGTGAACTACGAGAGTTCAAATTAGTACCTTACCACTCTCTAACTATATATATTTGCATGTATTCAATTTAATTATAATAATAATATAGTATTGATAACAGGGTGGTTGTGCCGCCAGGCCAATCGAATTTTTCTTTTCTTTGTGGGAATTATTATTATTATTATTATTATTATTATTATTATTATTATTATTATTTTGCCAAAAAAGACTCTGTCGAAATCCGGCAGAACTATATGTTCAAAAATCAGGTCGAACGATTAATTTTTCGGCGAAATATGTTCTGAAAGTTCTTACTTAATGTTCAAAAACTTCTTATTTGATTGTAAAATCTTCACACTTAGTATGTAAATGTTGTTATGTATCTCTTATTTATTAAACATAATTTTTTTTAAAAAATTATTATTTGATAGCAACAAATTGCAATATAATTTCTACTTGATACAATAATGAATACTCTCTTATTTAATGATAACACCAAATTCTTACTTTATAGTTATTTATTTTTTACATTATATCCGAAAGTGTAAAAGAAAATTTTATTTTATATTTTGGCCCCAAAAAATCTATTTTTTTGGAGGCAAAAGGAAAAAAATGTAGGAAAATAAATTGCCTCCGGCAGGGGTGATATTAGTATGTATTTTTATTATTTTAACAAATTTAATGTACATATTTGTAGAATGGATATTATTTTATTTGGGTCTAATATCTCAAAATAAAAACTCATTCAGAGTGAGATGTAAAAACATTAACACATTTCTACATTTTTGGTCTAAACTAAGTAAAATCAAAAACTCAGAAGATAACACCCTAGTTGCACGTTTCCATTACAAAATACAAAGTAGACGAATCTCATGTCACAAAACGTGAAATAAATTTAGCCTTTATAAGCTAAATTAATGGATGTAATATTTATCTTATAAAGGCTCATTTATTTCATTTGATTTGTTAGATAGAATATATTAAAATATCGAATAAACCATGATAAAACTTAAGTTTAGGAAAATAGCTAATTCGTTGGATGATTCTTAGAACAATATATCATGATCCCAATTTCCATCACTTCAAATTATATTACAATTCAAACGTAACTTATTAATTAAAAAAAAAAAACATATAAACAAAAAAACAATTTATTTATTTTTAATAACAATGAACTAATATGTCCCTAGTATATAAATTCGATGTAGCATGAATATCATCTGATAACTCGGAATTAAAAAAAATCTAAAAAATGGTGGTTGAACATACAAAATAAAAACCAGACAGTGTTTTTACTGTAAAATTGTCCATGAGTAGTTGATGACATGTTAGAGAAACACATGAATGAATGTGTCTCAATCACCCCAGCAGTATCCAATGTGATCACTACTGTTTTTTTATTTGTCATAACTCATAGTGTATAATAAGGTTAAGTGCGAGACTAATTATCATTTAGCTTCTTGAAAAAGCAAAACTGCAAGTTTTTTTGGGACTTTGTGCTTGGAGGATCATCAATTTCAGGGACCTAATTTTAATACTAAATCCACGAGGGTAGAAATGTAATTTTAATGTTCGTAAGAGAAATCAAAGGACATTGGCTCGTGCCTAAACCAGTTGTGGTCGGCTCCCAAACAAATTAAACTTCAGTTTATTCACTTGTCCTTATTTTTCTTCATTCTGCAATTATTTATTATTAAGAACAATTTTTTATTTTTGATTTTTAAATATTGACTAACAAAATAGTTATCTGAAAAATTAGTTTCAAAGGAATAATGAAATTTGGTGGCGTCAGTAATGAAAAATGGCAATTTATTTGGTTCAAATAGTAGTGAATAATTGAATACTCCTATTCAATATGATACCAACAAATATAAATAAATTTACCTTCTCTTTTGATTACTGAACTTCACAAACACACAATAATTGAGAAAAAGAAACAATAGACTGCTCCATATTTTGCCCATTATAAAAAAACATATTTAACTACTTTTATATACTACTCTCACTTGTTCATAATATATGCTTACATATTCTTAAAAGTTGCATTAAAATAATTAGACATGCATTACATAATTTTGTCTACTTCTTAAAAAATAAAAGAATAAAGAGGAAAAAAAGATTTTTTAGCCACTAACTTCTTAGATATGCATTATGTAAATATTCAAGTTTAATAATTAAATTACACTAAACAAAATGAGAATTCGAATTTAATACATTTAACCTCCACTCTACTACGATCTACATCACTTAATATATATAATTATTATATAATTATTTCAGCAAATTATAAAAAAAGCATCAAATGTGATGTTAAAATCCTTTTTATGTCCCCACCAGTTACTATTATAATAATAATATTTATAGAACCGATAATTACTAGAATGCTTAAAATTTGTTTTCAAATCCGAAAGTAAGTTAAAGGGCAATTGTCCTATTGTTAATTTTTGAAAAATGATCCGTTTAATCGTTATTTCGAGAAATTACACCAACCATTATTATGAGAGACTTTTGCAGATATATTTATCTGTCAACAAAGTTAAAGCAAAAGAGAATGGAAATACATACAAGTAAATATACGTACACACATATATAATCATCATTGTCTGACGCTCCATTCCACTCTCTCAAGCAATCTCAACAAAAATCTCTGAGAAAATTGTTGCCAACCCAAAAGTTTTTTAGGGTTCTAATTTCTGCAAAAACTCCCAGATCTGTTCGCATTTCATGTTCAATTGATTTTCATTCAGGTACGAATATGTGGATTCAATTTACTATTAATTGACTTGATTTTTCTGCGGTGTTTAATTGAATGGCATTTCTTTCCCTTCCTTTTCCGGCGATGGTTTTTTTAGGGCCACATTTTCGATTTAAAGAATTTGGGAAATCGGAAATTATCGGTGGTATATTGAGGGATTCGATTGCATTTGGATTGCGGTTTTTGCTTGTGGGAAGCAGTGAATTTGTTGCTTTGATTTCTAATTTTCTCCTCTTTGTATTTTTTTTCATCTCCTGATTAATTTTTTTGTATTGCCGTCGGGAATCTGTTAATCTGACGGATTTGGATTAGTAGTGAAAAGATTATCAATCGTCGTTGATTCAAATTTTCTCTTTTGAAGTGTGGAACAAGTAGATCTTAAAAATTGGCTCCTCAAAAGAGAACGATGCGCCACGTGGGTGGCCAGATGCAGCAGAGCAGTGCGGCTTCGGCCACCGCTCTGTACGAGAATGCCGGACCAGCGGGGTCCGGTGGAGATGCGGGTGATGCCGTGATGGCCCGGTGGCTCCAATCTGCCGGATTGCAGCATCTGGCCTCCCCTATGGCTTCTAATGCAGTCGATCATCGCATGCTCCCTAATCTCTTAATGCAGGTATATATATCATGCTGTTCCCTTCTTGCAATCTGAAAATCTTTATTTTATCTGTGTTTTCGTGAACCTCAATTATATTATACATTTTTTTTTGTGAATGTGGAAATCAGAACTTTCGGTATTAGTTCTTGTAGCTTTTGTTGGGCATTATATCTCCTTTTTCCCCTTTTTTTTTGTGCATGGGAGGATGATTAAGATTATGAGAAAAGGGGTTTTAAACGTTTCTGCATATATTGACCTATGAATTCATGAGTAATTGAGAGAATTTGATGATATATATGAAGGGCTATGGACCGCAGTCTGCAGAAGAGAAACAGAGGCTTTTCAAATTAATGAGGAATCTCAACTTCAATGGAGAAACTGTTTCCGAGCCTTATACCCCAAGTGCTCAAAGTTCAGGTGCATTTGCTCCATCGGAGGGCTTTTATTCCCCCGAGTTTAGGGGAGATTTTGGAGCCGGGCTTTTGGATCTACACTCTATGGATGACACAGAGTTATTATCTGATGTATGCACTATATTCGATTATTCTTATTGAAACTAAGATGGGTTCAGACTAATTAAGACAGTTCCATTTATTTCTTTTCAGCATGTTATCTCTGAGCCTTTTGAGCCATCTCCTTTCATGCCTGCTGTGACCAAAGCGTTTGAAGGTGACTTTGATGGGATAGCCAACAGGCAACAGAGAGGGCAAACAGATGTAGAGGCTCCTGCTGGATTACCTGCTAATGAAAAAGAAAGCAGCACGAGGGAAAATAACGTGGCGAAGATTAAAGTTGTGGTATGTTAAGTCTCAGTCTTGTTCTCGATTACCTCCGAATTGAGTACTATTTTGGTGTTTTGGCTGTATTAACTATGAAAATGTAAATAAAAACGTATATCTTTAATTTGTGTACAGGTACGCAAGAGGCCTTTGAACAAGAAGGAAACTGCTCGCAAAGAGGATGATATTGTGACTGTGTATGATGATTCGTATTTAACAGTCCACGAACCCAAGTTAAAGGTCTAGAAATCTCTTTACATCCAGTTAATTTTTTTCTCGTTATGTTGTGCTTGTTTTAGACTTTTGGTACAGAGCTCCGTTTCTTGTCTTGTGTCTACTTTGCTGATACCGGGAACTCACATTTGGAAATTATGATAAAGGTTGACCTGACCGCATATGTGGAGAAACATGAGTTTTGTTTTGATGCGGTTCTGGATGAGGAGGTGACAAATGATGAGGTAATATTTATGCGTAATATCATCTTCTTCATATCATGTTGGTTCTTAATTTTTGAATTTAAATAGTTGCTCTGAAGTTTTCACTTGGGGACCAATTCGGACTTTGCTAACAGTTGTCATTTCTGTTTGTATGTTGTCAATGAGATTCTTATTTACACGTCTTATCAGGTATATCGTAATACTGTGGAGCCAATTATACCCATCATATTTCAACGTACAAAAGCTACATGTTTTGCATATGGTCAAACAGGTGGGCATCTCTTTCTCCATGAATTTTTTCATCACGGGTTTGTTGTATGCTTATCTCTATGATTTTGGTCCTATATGTAAATATTGAATTACTCGTCAACTTTCCCTTTATTTCTCAGGAAGTGGAAAAACATACACTATGCAGCCGTTGCCTCTAAGAGCAGCAGAAGACCTTGTTAGATTGCTGCATCAGCCAGTTTATCGTAATCAGAGATTTAAATTGTGGCTTAGCTATTTTGAGATTTATGGGGGAAAACTTTTTGATCTTCTGAGTGAAAGGAAGTTAGTATTCTGACTCGGTTTCCTTTATTTCCGCATTGAAGTTCAAAATCACTCAAGTCTTTGTTAATAATGATCTTGGAACATCTCATAACTTAAATAACATCTGAAGTTTATGAAATGCTTCGTCTTGTGTAGGAAATTATGTATGAGAGAAGATGGCAGACAACAAGTTTGTATTGTTGGGTTGCAGGAGTTTGAAGTATCAGATGTGCATATAGTGAAAGAATATATCGAGAGGGGAAATGCAGCTAGAAGTACTGGTTCTACTGGTGCTAATGAAGAGTCTTCAAGATCACACGCAATTCTGCAACTGGTTGTGAAGAAGCACCCTGAGGTTAAAGAATCTAAGAGAAATAATCATAATAATAATATTAACGAAGCAAATGAATCCAGGAGTGGGAAGGTTGTCGGCAAGATCTCTTTTATTGATCTTGCTGGTAGTGAGAGAGGTGCTGACACTACAGATAATGATCGACAAACGAGGTATTATTTTGTCTTGTCCACACTCCCTTATCTACTTATTCTGAAGGGAGAGTTTTGATAATTGATTGAATGATTTTCTATTTATTATTATTATTATCATTTATCATTGTTATTTTTATTAGTATGTGTATGTGTGTGTATATATATTGGGTTTATGGCATCCTTGAGCCCAGCACATAGTCTTATCAGTTTTCACTATGTTTCTACAGGATCGAAGGAGCAGAAATCAACAAAAGTCTACTAGCACTCAAGGAGTGTATTCGTGCTCTCGACAATGACCAGATTCACATTCCATTCCGTGGAAGCAAACTTACTGAGGTGCTTCGTGACTCCTTTGTTGGCAACTCAAGGACTGTTATGATCTCTTGCATCTCTCCAAATGCTGGTTCATGTGAGCATACTCTCAATACTTTGAGATATGCTGATCGGTAAGTTCCCCCACCCCTTCTGTCAGTTTGCTCCATCTGTGCGATTTTCACATGCCTTAAGCTAAGAAGTGGCTATTTTATTTGACAGGGTTAAAAGTCTTTCTAAAAGTGGGAACCCAAAAAAGGATCAGGCTAGTTCATTGCCACCTATTGTCAAGGACTCTTCCTCATCAGCTCCAACTTCATCTGTATCTGCTGCTGAGACAGAGGACGTTTATGAGCAACTTCAAGTATCTAAAGTAGTGGACTCAAGTAGAAGGCAGCTTGTAGATAAAGAGACTTCATCTTTCAACGACGAGAGACTTCCCGCCGGTTTTTTCTCGTCTAATTCCAACTTTAATGGCCGTGAGGAAAGTGAGGTGGCTGCTGCTGCTGGTGACCGAGAACGGCAGCTCGATGTTAAAAATGCTTTCAAGTTTCCTCCCCCTAGTCAGAAGACATTCTCGACAGTGTACTCGCAGAGTTCGACTGATGTAGAAGAGAAGGTGCAGAAAGTGTCTCCGCCACGACAAAAAGCTTATAGGGATGAAAAGATCGAGAAGCTAAAAAAAGACATTGATAATTCAGATGCGTCACCGAGTAGTTACAGGCAGCGAATTGCAAACAGTTCTAATGCAACTAATACTGGCACTAAACAGTATGAAACTGAGTCGCCTCCGGATGGTAGAATCAATGAGATACTTGAGGTTGATTAATTAATTAATATATATATGCATCAGAAGTCTCGAAGTGAATGTTGATCATGTATCTGAATTTATTTTTTTGATTTTTTTTTTTATGTAGGAAGAGGAGGCCCTCATTGCAGCCCATAGAAAGGAGATTGAAGATACTATGGAGATAGTTCGTGAAGTAATTATTGCCTCTCTTTAAATGCTTTTTTACTCGAAATCAACCGTCATTTGAATGGCGAATAAGTTTAATTTTTATGGATTTTCGAAGTGAATAAGATTTTGCTTGAGTAACTTGAAGGGGGGTTAATAACCAAAAAAAAAACAAACTAAAAGCCCTTGAGGTTCAATTTTTATTTTTTTCTTTCAATTTTTTTTCTTTTGCGAAATGTAAACCCTCAAACCTCAAGAGAGACTATTTGTTAAGTAAACCTAATAAGGGGGTATTTGTAAATTTTTAACTAGGCTAAACCTCAAGGGTTGTTATTGTAATTTACTAGTATAACTTAAAGGTTTACTAGTATGACTTTTTTCGTTTTGTGCATGCCAGGAAATGAAATTACTGGCGGAAGTGGATCAGCCGGGCAGCCAAATCGACAATTACGTGTCACAATTGAGTTTTGTCCTCTCGCGCAAAGCAGCTAGTCTGGTTAGCCTTCAAGCTCGTCTTGCAAGGTTCCAGCATCGGCTGAAAGAGCAGGAAATACTTAGTCGAAAGAGGGTACCTCGTTAAAAAAAGCAAATCTTACCGGTCAATGCAATGCAATAGTGTTCTTTCTTATTGTACCAATTAACTGTCAAGTAAGTATACATACAAAGCGCCTGGTGGAGATAAAAAAAAACAACTGTTGAAGATGAAAAAAATTGTGAACCTGGGATTAGTTGATGTGTTTTTTTTTCGTGTGTTTCGTCACACATTTAAAGTGAAACTGTGGTGTTGCAATTATCACACATCTAATGTGAATTATTATTATAGTGTTGCAAAGCACCGAAGGGGAAGAAGTCTGGTTTCTATATTGTCGGTGGGTGACTGTATATTTTCTCCTTTTTTTTTTGCCTGAAATTATTAACCTGAATGTTGTTTATAGTTTGGAGACTGTACATTTTCTCATTTTATGAATTTGTGTTTGTCGGGCCCTTAACGATTGATTAGTCGTAGACTCAACCCATGTAATGAAAATGTATTTTAAATGAGTTGTGTATTTTCGTTTTTGTTGCCTTTGCAGGCTATTTTTAGGTTCTTGCATTTGCCTTGTGGATGTGATGATTTGTTTGGTGAAATAGTGATATGGTGATATGCAATGATGAGTAGTAAATGATAGAAAGTGAATAGTGTATTTGTTTGTTAAATGTTGTTTCATGATTGATAATGTCATTTTGGTAACATAAAACAACTTAATATGATTGATGATTGGAATTTGGCAATATTTGAATGAATGAAAAAAGGAATTTTGTTTTAAATCGCGTAGTCCTATGTCGTGGACAAGAATTTTATGATGATGAAATTTACAAAAAAAATCTCACGACCTTATACTGCTACTGGATGAGAAATATTCATTTCCATTCCATTGTAGATTTTTTTTAATCTTAAATTTGTGTTGTTCTATGATTTTCTTTTTAGAAAATGCAGTTGAATTATTCTCATATTTATTTACATCTACACACACACAAAGAAAAAAATAAATCATTACTATGAGCATCCTTACAAATTTTATTATTCAGGTATTCATAAAATATTTATTATTCATGTCACATCAACTATCATCTTTAACACTCACAAAATTCATTCTTGCCTTTTTAAAATAATTTTTACATTCTATACTCTTAAAAAATGAGTGAAATTTTTTAAAAGCTCGTCCGATCACACTTACAGTTTTTTCAATTTCTGAATTATTTCGCTCTTCTACTACGATAATAATTTCAAAAGCTACCCCTCAGGTTTGGTGTTATACCTAAAAACCCCAGAGATATTTAAATTTAAAATTACAAAAAATAAATAAATGTAAACCTCTCTTAAATTTAAAGGTTACTACTATTTTTATGTGCACAAAGTTTTTTTTTTCTTTTCCTGAAATATGTAGGAATTTTTTAAAATCTTTTCTAGATTTCCTTCTGTAAATACCCAATCACGAGATGATTTGTAATCATCTCTAATTCAAAAACATTTGGGTTTGTTCAAAGTGAAGCCTTTCATGACCGGCAGAGATTATGAATATACAAAGCGCATTTTTATTTAATCCTTTTAATTAGTGCCACAACCACAATTTGTATACTCTGCAACAAGAGATATGAGTTATGAGACAAAATTATGAATTAAATAAATAGTGAATGGGGATCCAAATTCAATTCATGATTCATAACTCAGTATCACAATACATGAACAAAAATCTATTAAATAAAAACTCCAGCACAAAACAAACACATCCCAGGGAATTTACTATAGCCACCACATATTTCCAAGGAAAAACCGAAGGAGAAAAAAAGCCAAAAAACAGCCGAACCATAACTTTTTCATAAATAACAGGTTTGGTAACATTACTTTCAATCACTCACCACTGATATTCATGTACAATTTTACGGATCTACTGTCTTTGTGTTTCTGAGGATTTTGCCAAAAATGCCAGCAACCGATGACTTAAAACTTTCAACAACAATAAATCACAAAAACCATCCCACGTGCTCAACACGTTTCATATCCCTTTTTTCTTCCTTGAACCAACCGAAAGTATAATATGTTGTCGAGCATCAGTCAGCTCTCAATTTCAAAACCTCCTTAGCTGTCCTGCGCCTAAAATAGGGCATATTTTCCTATAACAAGAAACAAACAAACAAACAAAAAAACATATAAATAAATAATAATTTCGGCATCAGATACCAAAAAAAGTGAAAACTTTCAACCCTTGAACAAAAGATAATGCATGCATTTGCATGACATAATGTGTTAAATGCTCCACTGATAAAAGGGTTTACCTGGCAGATACCAAAAAAGTGAAAACTTTCGACCCTTGAACAAAAGATAATGCATGCATTTGCATGGCATAATGTGTTAAATGCTCCACTGATAAAAGAGTTTACCTGGCTAAAACATAGTCCGATATCTCTGCTGTAGAAATCAGCATATTTGATCATGAATACGCCACAGTCGAACCTGTTTAAGGGACCAGTTTTATCAGAATCCAATGAAATTTATTTCGCTTTTCAAAATAAAAATAAAAATAGAAATAAAAAATCATCACTATATTTTGCAACACAACTGTACTACACCTCACAAACAAATACAATCGAAATACAGTAGTCATAAATGGTAATAAAAAGCCAAAATGTAAAAACATAAAAAATAAATGTAACTTCTTGTTTAGTTTGGGAATAAGATTTGGTGGTTATTATTGGACACACTATTTGAGAAATATTGTTTAAAAGAGAGAGAGAGATCCGATTGTTGAAAAAGGATTTTAAGGTACCAATTATCTTTGTCATGTGTAAATCATTTGTAGGTATAAAATCACTAGTTTTCATTTTACCAAAAATTACACTAGATTTTAGAAGAAAGAAAGAAGCAGGAATTAATGCTGATGTTACGAATTGCAAAAAATTTGGACACACTAAACATACAATTGCCAAATTCAGCAAAAAAAGTGAAAGAAAAAATAAGCACACACTACACACTACACCCGTTCTGAGTTGGTTGTGCAAGAATTTCATGTATTTTTTCCCACGAACCATTATCTTTCTACACATTTTTTAATTTTCACAACCATTATATGAAAAAAAAAATCATATGATTCAAAGACTTTTAGACAATACCCGTTCTCCTGCTCCGGAAGTTCAGAGACAAATTCTTGCTCCCACGAACTAACGTCAATGTCTTTTCCACACTTGTCTTTCACCTCATCAACAAAGTATCTGGCCTGCATTTTAAATCAACTTAAGACTCATGCCCCAAAAATTGGAAACCAAAATGAGCAAAAATTCTTATTAAGTCATTATATCATTATGGAATGCGATTTCCTCTTGTTATCCAAGAAATACTTAAAATTTACATTTTCCTTTAACATAACAATGCAAAATCTTAAATTAAGCAACCGTACCAATGCATTCAGAACTTGATAATCGGCCCCTTTGAGTGAATCAAGATACTGAAATTTTTCTTCCTTCTTGTTGATGACTGCTAAACACCAATGAATTTTTTGGTGGATGGGCACAAAAATCTACAAAAGTTGAAGCGTTGAATGAGGAAAATTCTGGAAATAAAAAGGGAATGTGGGAGAATTTGGTAGAGAACTAAACATGAAAAGGTGAATTCAACGTACTTTGTCACACTCTAAAAGACTGTATCCAAGTTTTCTTTGTGTAGTCCATCTTCGAACTGATAGAAAATTATATCCATCCCTACCACTGATCAGCTGTGAAGAACATATGGCAAAATAGTCAGAAAATGTAAAAGCTCTGTAATGCAACTAAAGTGATCATAATAAAAAAGTTAAGATAAGACCAGCAATAAGCTGTTTCACACTTGCGAATAAATCTAGTATAAAAATATCAATGCTAAAAAAGATAAATAAACAACAATGTATGACGTAAATCAATTTTGGTTGGATTTATTTTATAAGGAAAATGATATCGGGACTATTGAGCAAGGGAAAGATTACTTCTGTTAAAGACACCAAAATATCTTCTCACCGGTGCAAAATGGTAATGCCAAGATTTTGATATTTATTAGCTTAACAAGATTCATAAATCACAAGCAAAGTGAGATATATTGAAATTTTCATATGCGTTTATATTGTTTCTTTGGATAAAAGTTGGCAAAATAGTTTAAAATGTGACTTTAAAGATAATCAAAGTGTGACTAAAATAATAAAGCCATACGCAAATTCACCAAGTGCATGTTAATAGACAATATAAGTGCATTTCCAAATAAGAAAGGTAATAAATGTTCTTCTTAGCGTTAGAAGTGGGATCAAAGAAAGCAACTAACTAACCTTCTTATAGAAAAATGTGTTGAAGAAATGGCATTTCAAAAACTTCTCCGGCTCCCTTTTTTCCCTTTCTTTCAATAACTCGAGATACAAATTAATGACCTGCAAAGCAAGAAGTAAATACACACAAATCGCATCATAAACACCTTCAGAAAAATCCAGTTATATAAACAAATTCCAATCATTACCTCATCATTAAGCCACGCTCCAGGTTTCAAACACTGTAGTATCTCTCCAGTTATATCAACGTTCGAATTCTGATGAGTCACCAAAACCTTTCTCCTAAAGACACGAGCACCGTAAATAAGCAAAACAAAAGACATCGATCGAGTTCGACCAAAAAAAGGAAATGACGCAATAATACCTATTCGAATTCGACAGCGCATAAGAAACTTCGTTCTCTTCCTCCTTCGTAAGAGGCACAAAACACTCTTTTGACACGTCCTGCAAATTAAAAAAATAAATAAAAATAACACATTAAATTACCATAAACAGTTATTAGGTCAAGCGACACGTGATAAAATACTAAATCACACACACACAAAAAAAAACGTCACCTTCTTAATTGGCTCTTCTTTCTTTTGGGGCCGAAATATACGAAACCGCTCACGTCGCTTTTCATGCAATTCTATGTCAAGCTTTAAGCTTTGCAGCTTACTTTCTCTTCCCGATATCCAATTATACAACCTTTTATACCCAGGCAAACCAGAATTATCCCCATCATCCAACTTTGCAATAATTGCATTATTGCTCGCATCCGTAACCACAGACGAATTTAAAGACCGCACTTCTTTTGCAACAGTCTTGACATTAAAATCCGGCGAATCTTTTATATCCCCTCTAGGGCCCTTCCTCTTAGTTCCTACAACATCCACAATCTTCACCTCCTCGACGCTGGCATCATCGGCGACATCACCATCTCGGTTCTCATCGTCACTATCAACCTCAATCACCTCCTTTTCTTTTGCTTTCTCAACTTTCAAATATCGAAAACTTCTAAACGCCAAGTCCTTAGCTTGTTCATATTTCAGCAACTTATTAAATGTACTGAATTTCCCCATTGATGGACTTTCCTTAGAACTACTAGCAGCAGTTTCACTTTTCTTAGCAGCAGAAAATAATCCAAATCTGGAATTTCTTACCGGGGCGTGAACTTCTCTCGAAAAAACGGATACCCTGTCCGGATACTGAGAAAGCCTTGAAACGATAGAGTTGGACGATTGGGGCCGGCTATTTTCCGGCGAGCGTTGAGCCGGAGAAACTGAAAACCTGGGCTTTTTAGTAATGTGAGTGCATGATTCGATTGGGGATGACGGCGAAACGAGAGATTTGAAATAATCGTCCCCTCGCTTCCTGTTGTTGGTTAAAGCCCCCATAACTGAAGGCCCAGATGTAGCTGAAACCCTAGCTGAGAAAAATGGAGATTCATCCAATGGCTTGCATCTCTCCGGCAAAAATCAAATAGGGTTTTCGGATTTGGGGGGAATCGATTGCGGAAGATGAAATTAATCGGACGATTTTTAGAAATCGAGACCCGTCTTAGGGTTTTGCTGTGAAAATCGAATCGAGTAAGATTGAGAGTCGATAAAAAAAGAAACAATAAAGAAAAAGCTGCAGAGAGAATAGGAAAGTTCGTACGTCAAAAAATTACGAGTATTGATGAAAATCTAGTTATGTTTTTCCTTTTTTTTCCCTTAATTTTCCTATAATGCATTTATTTCGTTCACATTGACTGTTATTTAAAAAAAAAAAAAACAAAAAAAAAAAACTGCTAATTCAGCCACTATAATTATTATGACTTCATTCTTTAAAAAACACACACACACACTACTTTCTCTATATTGTAGGGTCGTCAAAACCTAAATCCAAGGTGAGTTTAGCGTAAATTTTAAAGTTTTTTATTTTAAATTCATTGCACTCATTTATTTATAGATTTCAAGAAATATATAAATTTATTTATATAATTGTTTTACAAATTCTTGAATATAATTCTTTTTTGTTGAAAGCTACATAATTGTTTTATAAAAAATATAAAACTTACATTTACCAAATTTGTCCGATTTAGAAATTCTCATATTGTTTGCGCTTTCAAATACAAGAGAGGTGAATCGAACATAAATCCCCAAATTTAAAAAAAAAACATATGAAAGTATATAAACAAATAATAAGTACTTTTTTAGAGTTGTTCTTGGATAATCTGGAGATGCTCTGAAATAAAGGCTGCTCACAACAACAGAATGTTCAGACACAATAAGAAAAATGTAAGACTATTTTCCCTGTAATGGCTTCTTTGCCAATTTCGAAAGTCAAAATAACGAGATTTGCTCCAATAGCCCTAGAACTCCTCAAATTTAAGAACTCTATATATTTCTCTTCAAGCTCTTTACATGTAGGGAGCCATTATTATTATTATTATTATTAACATTATTTTTTAAATTGACTATCTATAAATGTATGATAAATAGTTTATTAATAGGGAGTTTGTTGAAATAAAATTAGAATATGGAGTCCCTAAAATAAGGAGCTGACATAAGTAGGGAATCTGATAAAGTAAAGTGGAATATAGAGTCTGAAATAATAGAGAGAATTAGTTTAGGGATTGAGATTTAGGGATTTGATAGACAGCCTCTTGGAGATAGTCTAAGGATGAAATACGGCAACACTAATGGTAGCAAATTAGCAATAACCGTTGATGAAAACTTTCACAAGCCATGTGATACATGAATTATTAGATGAGCGCGGATATACACACACCAAAAATTTATTAGTAAACTCCAATGAAGTTTTTTTTTCATAAAAACATCAAAATTACCCCTCTAACCCTAAAAGTTAAAAATTGAATTCATCTTTTTCAACCTCCATCACCACCATGTCGTCGCCTCCGCCGACGAAAAAGATGCCCTGACGCATTTGGCGGAGGAGCTGAAGGGGGTGGCGAGCTCAGGCATGGCGTCGTCAAGATAGTCAGTGGCGACACACTCAGCGCACTGCAGGAGGAGGCGGAGGGCGGCAGCGTCGGGGTCGTTCTCCGACTGCGTGTCATCAGGTTGGGGGTCTTGGTCGGGGAGAGGTTGGAGCGGCGGCGCTTGATGGTGTCGGAGGTGGTGACGGGGCGATGGTGATGGCAATGGTGATAGTGGCGGCGATAGGGTGACGATGGAGGTTGAAGAAAATGAATTGAATTTGGGAGTTTTAGGGTTAGAAGTTATTTTGGTATTTTTGTGAAAAAAAATTTAAGTTAGGTGCACTAATAAGTTTTGGGTGATACCCGTACCCTTATCAGATTCCTTTACATATATCCTATAAAAACTTCGTAGCAACAACTACAAAAAATCGTGCAATTCTTTGTATGGATCATTCCAACACGTGCGTAAAATATACAATATCTTGTGAACTTAGAGTTTGCAGCACTTCTTTTTCTTACAGGAATAAAACAATAATGTATAATATAACAGATTAAGAAACAATTTTCAACATCACCGATACAAAGCATCAACCCAAAACACAATCCTTATTTCACATTGAATGTTAAGAAATGGCACAAATAATACTATATATATACATAACATTAACTGCACAAAACTGTAAGGACTGAGAATATATATATATACAAGTACTTGAAATGCAAGTCTAGATCCGGTGTAAATACGACAGCATAGAGAATTTTGATTTGAAGTGCTCTCAAATTGTCGGTGTGACTCGATGCATCAAAACCCTAATTCACCTCAACTTTATCTGGAACCAAGAAAAATAAAATCCATCAACATTTCAAATGAGATTATTACCAATACTACCCCTAAGGTTTAGCCTATTACAAAAAATCCCAATTAATTTCAAAATCACACATCTCAGGAGGGTGTGTAATTTTGAAAGGTAACTGGGCTTTTTTTGTAATTAGAGTTATTCCAGGGGTATTTTTGTAGTTAACCCTCTGAAATTTTCTTAAATATTGCCCGTGATTACCTCAAAAAGTATCAGATAAGCTGCACCACAGCAGCAACTCGTAGGGCACCATTTTGGAGATGATCGGAAAGTTCATCAAATAAAAGGGCAGTTCGCCAACCCCATCCTTTTGGCGCTTTCGGTAAAAGTGTTCCTGTTTGTTTAATATTCCCGAACACCATCACTTCTCGTTTGGATGGACATATCAACTGAAAAAGTTCATGATAGTAGATTCAAACAATTTGTTGTTAAAAACGCAACAATATGGATTATTTTAACTAAGAACACAACAATACCATCACTTATTAGTGAATTCACCTGATATCTAGCGGTAACTTTTTCTCTAGAATCGACGTGCATATGGACCTGAGAGCACACAAGGGAAAAAATGCAGTGTATTCACGTACAATCGATTTTAAGTTAACTCGAGTGCAAAAAGAACATGAAATGGTAATAAAAGCGACAACAAAACATGACATTCAAATTACCTTTCTGATTGGATCGCTGATTTCTGCCTTACGCCGATGAAGAAACAGACCTGAATGACAGATGGTAATGAAAATAAGGGTTAACTACAAAATGTACCCTTGGGGTTTGACCCAATTACCAAAAGAAAAAAACACAGCTAACTTAAAATTCACCAAAATACCCCTGAGGTTTTATTTTGTCTTACATTTGTAAATTCGAAAGTTAGCTGTTCATTTTTTATATTCTTTTGGAAATTATCATAATGATTTGAATCTAACAAAAATTTAGTCTGATGAAAAGATTTAGGAAGATTACCAAGCGTACGGCGTCCTTTAGGGTCTTCATGGCTAAAAGCCTGAACACTAACCTATGAGATCCAACAGACCAAAAAATAGAAAATTTATTGATCAATTAATACAATCAAGATTCAAAAGAGAAAAAAATAAAAATTAAATTAAATTACTTGTCTTTATTTCATACCTTCCACAGGGAACCTGCATAAAATGCTTCAGGCGAGTGTTTAACTTGGCCATCACTGAGTCTATGCACGTCCTGGAACTCAACCCTGTTAAACCAGTAGAGTCCGATCAAAAACCCTAAACCAGGCTAGTTTCAAGATTTATACCTCTCCAAAATGCTCAATCAAATCAAGTCAACAATAAATTTTATATATTTTACTGCATACCAAAAAAAAAACAAAAAAAACACAGTCCAATCTACCCACCACTATCCATCTTGAACATTAAAAAAATTAAGAAGAAGAAGAAAAGAAAAGAAAAAAGAGAATATAGCTTACGCAAAGCGAAAAGGCGGAAAGTGACTCAAAGGTGTCTTAAGATCCAACGATATAGAACTATTTGCATTCTCCCACTCAGGCGAGTCTATGAGTTGCACAGGAATGTCGCCAGTACTTGACCATGCATCATAATCTCTTCTAATTTGCACCTCAGGCCCATTACTAGTGACGTCATTCGATCCCTGACTGAGCCCGACCAGAGCTGTCAACCCATCCCCAGTAAGGTCCCCATTGTCATCACCTCTAAAATTATTATTATTCTCTGGACCATCATTCTGATTGCTACGGTTCCCAATACCAAACGGAACACGAGAAAATACAAAACGAGTAGGAGGCCAAGTATATGCAGGCACGAACGTGTTTCCACGCCCAATGCCAGCTAGACCATCGATCGGGCCCCTATCGTGTACACGAACGGGCCTAAAGAGCCCGTTTCTTTCCGCTTGAGCAGAATTATTCAGATAGACATGCTGCCCTACGTCGTGATTCTCATCTCGCACGAAATATCTAATTGCACCGTTAGCAGAGTGCTCAATTACGCACGAACATATGTTTTTCATGCGGCAGCAATGCTTGCATGTATCTGCACCTGCTTCCTGCACCCTCTGGTTCAAGAGCATCTATGACATGCAGAGAACAAAGAGATTAAATGTAAATGAGATATGCAACCGATTTACGAACTGTACCAAAATGAATTAATCATTGGTTCTGCACACAGGAGGTTGAAACATAACCAAACAACAAAGATTTTTATTTTTTTTTTAATTTTAAAAGAAGCATGCTTACAATAACTGTAGCACACGCAATAAATTAACATTTTTATATAAAATCTTTATGGCTATGTTTGTCTTTGGACTCTTTAGACCATATTTTGGACTCATTTAAAAAAAAAAATACAAGTTTTTGAAAATCGTAATCTCAAACCTCACCTACAAACAATTGTTGTTACGCATAACAGTAGACTATTGATCTATTAAATTCAAACTCTTAATATAAAACTCACCACTACACATTTACCCATAAAAAATTAATCTATCCATAAAGACATAATAAAATAGTACAACAAGGATTTTACTATTCATTTGGACTTTCAAAATCAAATCCAAAGACTCTAGAAACCACGAAAAATCCCAAACCAAAGCAGCACAAAATATATTTATACCTGCAACCATAAACCATCATTGACAGCTTTGCAAGGGAAGCCCATTTCTTCAAGATGCTTCCTTACGTTCATCAGCGCCTCAAACGACATGTTACTGTATAAAAGCGAACCCCCTTCGAAAATGTTGACGAACGAATCGTAATCTTCTAGGCTCATCCCACATTGCCTGTTTAGGAAAGGCTTCATCTCTCTCCTGCCCACAATCCGACCGCCCCATGTCATGTTACATCTTTCCCATTCATTATTAGGCATCAGCACATTACAGTGCATTTGATCTCCTGGAGGCCAATACGGATCTTCATCCGATGGCCCTTCCAAGGCCAACGCGCTAACCTCTAATCCACTCATTCCGATACCATTATCGATATTCAGATAAGAACACGAGGCATTAATATCATCTGCATAAACTGTGTTGCTAGCCAAAGGCCGTTTGACGTTGCAATCATATCTAGACTCCGGATTAGGTTCAACGAATGTTGTTAGAGTTTGATCGGAATCAGAAAGGGAATCGACAATGGAGTCTGCAAGCTCGACCAGAATATTACGAGCAGTGTTGCCGCCTTCGACTTCATCTTTTGATTTTGTGGGGCTCCGTTCGGTTCCCAACAAGTTATTTGCATTTTCATCGGTCAAATGTTTCTTGCTTACCCTGGACGAATCAGAGTAGTTACCCTGCTCATGATTTTCTGCCTTGCTAAGTGTCCCTTTTGTAAGAAGAGTATATAGTGCCAGTTCAAACCTTTCCAAGAATTTTATTTTTTAAAAATTAGTTAATTCCAGTTTTACAACTCAAAGCTATAAAATATAAACGAGGTCTCACTCACCGTTTCTCTTCACTAGGCACCCATAATTCATCTGAGGTGAGCAAAGCGAGTAAGGTTTGAGAAGAAAGCTTTGGAAGCACCTGATAAGGATAGGAGGTTAAATGCAGTTCATTAAAATCCCATAAAGAAACACAAAGGTGATGTATGGAATTGTTTTCATTCTATTTTACAAATTCTAGTGGAAAAGGTGATAATTGAAAAGTTATTGGTTTTCGTTTAAAAAATGAAAACATGTTTTTGGTAAGTTGTTTGAAATTTTTATGATTGAAAATGGAAAAAAGTTGTTTGAATTTCCATTTTTGACATCGGTTTGCGTGATTGTAGTATATTTTCATATAGATTTGCGTTATTATAATGGAAAGTTGTTTGAATTTTCAATTTCCACTAGAAAGTAAAAAAATGAAACTGGTTCAATTTCCAATAAAAACCTCACTAAACAAACATAATTTCATTTTCCATTATAGTTGAAAATTTTAAAAATGATTCCATACATCACCAAACTACCTGTGCGTTCTAATCACCAGTCAGAGGATGAGAGAAAATAATATCTAAGCTCTCGTTGAACTAAAAACGTTAGAAGATTAATACATGTACCTCTTTCAATTCCTGGGCCCCACTTTGACACAGGTAGCCCCAGCAAGCATTTCTAACACGTTCCCCATGAGTACCGTAATCTTGGCTCTCAGCAAAGACCTATATTGAATTTGAGGTGAATTCAATTCAACATTGAATGACTTGTATCCAAGAGAGCGAGTGTTATAATTACTAAAAATTATAGAAAAAATTATAAGACCTGATAAGTTAAGAAGTTTGAAGACCATAATTCAGCTATGATGAAATCGGTGCAAATTGTGCATAGATCCTGCTAGTAAAAATGTCGAAAACATATAATTTGAATCTGTTAACGAAAACGACTTTTCCAATTTCTGGTTACCCCATAATTTACCTGAAGGTCAAGAAAAGATGCCGCAGCTAGAACTCGAAACGCGTTATTGTCATTAAGCTTAGGATAATGCCCATAGAGATATGCCAAAGCTATTTTCATTGCTTCGCCATTAACATTCTTATCATCCACTTGCAAGGTCAAAACCGGAGCGTTGGCCTCTTTCCAGGGGCCCTGAAGCATGTTCCTGCAAACCAAATCATCAAATCAAGATAAATTGCAAGAAATTAACCGATAAAAAAAAATAAAAGGTGCAAATTCGATCATTTTTAGGCAAATTCATATTACAAATACATACCGGAAGTAAGAACTCCGGGAGAGTATGAGGCGGTGGAGGTGATACGTGGACCCCATGGCGTTCAAAACGACGTCGGAGAACACGCCGTCATTAAACCCTTCCAATTGAATGTGATCGCAGAGCGAGGCTAGGTTGCAATCCAGCGCCGCGCGGCGGGTGTCACCACCTCCGCGCCTCTCTCCGGCGGTGCTGCTCTCCCCGTTGTCCGAATGCGAGGGTTCCTTCGTCATCTCCACGGGCCCGCCGCCCTCGCCGCGGAACCTGAGCCTGCGGTGGTTACTTAGCCGTAATTTAGGGAAGTGAGACTCCACCATTGCAGATACAAAATCAGTGAATTAGTTGTATTTTATGTATGTATGTATAGGTCAAATCCCAATTGGAGAATGCGGGAATTGGGGATGCATGCGATGATGTGAGAGAGTGAGAAATTTGTTTATCAGTGGGTATCGGATAGTATGAAGAAAGGAAAGGGGGCGAAATGGGAATTTTCGAAATTTATAAATTAGTCCTTTGTTTCTCGGTTTGTTATTTTAAACCCCCAATAATTTGGTATATGTACATTTGAGTAAATCGTTGCAAATCAAAACACGCGTCTTTCAGAACAGAGTCACCACCCTTCTGTGAGTCGCCCAAATCCTCAGCAAAACCTCTCTCTCTCGTCCGCCCTTCTTTTGCATTGAAGAATGAATGCACTCTTCATAAACCGAGGTAAATTTTCATAAAAATGTTTTCTTTTTTATATTATTTCAATTCTTCTGGGGTAATTGATTTCAATTCTTTATAATATTTGCATTCTCCATCTTCTGTAAACTTTTAATGGACTGTAGAGTGGTTCTGAATTGTTTTGTATATAAATTTAAGAAAAATCGAGTTTGTGATACTTTAATTGATCTCAGCATATTTTTATGTTTCTTTATTTTTATATATCTTCTTGCTTGCAGCGTTGAGATATCAGTTTGAGTTGAGACCCTTTTACCTGTTTAATTCATGTAGAAGATTTTCATATTCCAATGAAGAAGGGAAATGGACAGTTTCTCAAATTAACGAAAGAGGAGGTCAAAATTCGAGAAAACACGAAATTGTCAGAAAAGATGTCGAAAACGTGTGTCGAATTTTAGGAAACGGGCCTTGGGGACCTTCGTTAGAGAAAGACCTAGCCTCTTGCGACGATAAACCCCAGCCCGATATAGTCCTCGGCGTTCTAAGGAGGATTAAAGACGCCGACTTGGCTCTTAACTACTTCAGATGGGTCGAAAGGGCGACCAATCAAGTCAACTCCCCACAAACGTACAATTCGCTTCTCATGTTATTAGCTAGGTTTAAGAAATTTGATCGGATCGAGCAGATTTTGGAGGAAATGAGTCTAGCGGGCTTCGGCCCATCTTTCGAAACGAGCACCGAGTTAGTTTCCATCGGCGTCAAGGCCCAGAGATTAAAAGACGCGTTTGATATTATACAAACCATGCGAAAGTTCAAATTCCGCCCGGCTTTTTCGGCCTACACGACCTTAATAGGTGCAATGTCGTTAATTCATAAGCCCAATTATCCCGATCTCATGCTATCCCTCTTCAATCAGATGCAGGAATTAGGCTACGAAGTTAGCGTCCATTTATTCACGACTTTAATTCGCGTTTTTGCACGCGATGGCCGAGTCGATGCTGCTTTATCGTTGCTCGACGAGATGAAGAGCAACTCGTTCGACGCCGATATCGTGCTGTATAACGTGTGTATCGACTGTTTCGGCAAGGTCGGTAAAGTTGACATGGCTTGGAAATTCTTTCACGAAATAAAATCCCACGGACTCAGGCCTGACGACGTGTCGTACACGAGCATGATTGGTGTTCTGTGCAAATCAAACCGTATGGGCGAGGCGATCGAGCTGTTTGAGCAGATGGAGCTGAATAAAGAAGTGCCGTGCGCGTACGCGTACAACACGATGATTATGGGGTACGGATCTTCCGGAAGGTTCCAGGAGGCGTATGGTTTGCTCGAGAGGCAGAGGATGAAAGGGTCGATACCGAGCGTGATTGCGTACAACTGTCTCCTCACCTGTCTCGGTAAAAAAGGGAAAGCCGACGAGGCGATAAATATTTTTAACGAGATGAAAAAGGACGCTATGCCTAATCTGTCTACTTACAATATTCTCGTCGACATGCTTTGTCGTGCCGGAAAAGTCGACGAGGCCTTGGAAATACAGAACGATATGAAGGTTTCGGGCCTGAGCCCAAGCGTGATGACGGTCAACATTATGATCGACCGTCTGTGCAAGGCGAACAAACTCGATGAGGCGTGTTCGATTTTCCAGGGGATGGATCGTAAGATCTGCGGCCCAAATAAGTTTACGTTCTGTTCGTTGATAGACGGGCTGGGCCGGCACGGTCGAGTGGACGATGCGTATAGATTGTATGAGCAGATGTTGGATACGGACGAAATACCGGATGCGATTGTTTATACATCTCTGATACGGAGCTTTTTCAAAGCCGGACGAAAAGAGGACGGGCATAAAATTTACAAGGAGATGGTTCGAAAAAATGTTCATCCGGACCTTATGCTACTAAACACTTACATGGATTGCGTTTTCAAAGCCGGCGAAATAGAAAAAGGCAGAGCTTTGTTTGAAGAGATTAAAACCCGGTTCAGTCCGGACGCTCGAAGCTACTCGATTTTAATTCACGGGCTCATAAAGGCCGGTTTCGCTCGTGAGACGTATGAATTATTCTACGCGATGAAGGAAAACGGGTGTGTTATCGATACGCTCGCGTACAACACCGTTATCGATGGGTTTTGCAAATCGGGTAAAGTGAATAAAGCTTATCAGCTTCTAGAAGAAATGAAATCCAAAGGCCATCAGCCAACTGTAGTTACATATGGTTCCGTTATCGACGGGCTTGCCAAGATCGACAGGCTCGACGAGGCTTACATGCTTTTCGAAGAAGCGAAATCGATTGGCATGAAACTAAATGTGGTTGTTTATAGTAGTTTGGTCGACGGGTTCGGAAAAGTGGGCCGGATAGACGAGGCGTATCTAATTATCGAGGAGATGATGCAGAACGATATTAGCCCGAACGTCCAAACGTGGAATTGTTTGCTCGACGGGCTCGTGAAGGCCGAGGAGGTCGACGAGGCCCTCGTGTGCTGGAACTCGATGAAGGACCTGAAATGCACACCGAATATCGTGACGTACGGGATTATGATAAACGGGCTTTGCCGGGTTCGGAAATTTAACAAGGCGTACGTGTTTTGGCAGGAGATGCAGAAACAGGGGCTGAAGCCGAACGCAATCACGTACGTGACGATGATATCCGGGCTTGCGAAGGCTGGGAATATGTTTGAGGCCGATAAGCTGTTCGAGAGGTTTAAGGCAAACGGGGGTGTGCCCGATTCGGCATGCTATAACACGATGATTGAGGGGTTGAGTGCGGCGAATAAGGCGATTGAGGCGTATAGGCTGTTTGAGGAGACGAGGCTGAAGGGGTGTTGTATACATACGAAGACTTGTGTGGTGCTTTTGGACGCGTTGCATAAGGCTGAGTGTGTGGAGCAGGCAGCGATTGTGGGGGCCGTGTTGAGGGAGACTGCTAAGGCGCAGCATGCTGCGAGATCGTTGTAATTGGGATTTTGATGTGCCATTGATGGATGATTGGACAAGTACATATGCCGATCGACCTAGAGCGCGATGGCACACGTGGCGTCAGAGGAGGTATGATTTATAATTTCAACATTTTTGGGGGAGATAATAATTTAGACATTTGGTGAAGCCGAATCTTGAAATTGCACATTATTTTTAATTGCTTTCGTTAATTATTGTTAATTCTGTTATCATTTCTGGATTCTGCTTTGTTTTGCAGTTATCTGGATGGATGCACGTTGAAAGACTTCAGACTTGACAGGAGGTGTCGATGATAACGGGATATGGTTAGTTAGGGCACAAAAATGTCGTTATCGTGCAGGAGAGAGCTCTTTTCCAGACGCGACGAGCAATCTAAAAAATGTTTTTATCATCAATTATTTCTTGGTGTTCTGATATCTAGATGTAGATGGAAGTTTGATATTTTTTTTCCTCATCAGTGGGGTGAAAGAAATAATCTCTAGACCTGGTTTAGTGTTGTAAACATTGAATGTTGATTATACATACATGCTACATGATTTTATTTTATTTATTTTTAATTGCATGATCAGAAAAAGAACCATGTATAGGCAATGAATGTTCCTTCCTTCTAATAACATCAGTCATGTTTATATTTGCTCTTAATTGATACTTGATAGTAAAATTATGAAGTAAAGGCTAATAGTAGAAAAACATGTAATATAATTATAATCTTGATATTTTGTGTATATTTAAATGTTGTATTCACCTTTATAAGCATGTGTTCCTACAGTGCACATATTGAATGGCTTGCAATTAAATTTTCATTCATGTGTGAATTTGAATATTCATAAAATTAATTTCAGACATAGAGATTTTTTAAAAATCTTATTTATTTCTCTGGTTTTATTTTTCTAAATTAATAAATAAATCTTCAGAAATATATTCACATTCTCTAACAATTTTTTAAGAGAAAAAAAATATTTTTATCAATATTCTCTCTCGAACATAATATTAAAAGAAAAACAAGCAACCATACCAAGTTTTAATCCTGATGCAATTTATCCCTCACTATTTTTCTTCATAAATTTCTCATTCCAAATTATATTGATTTTGATGACAACTTCAGTATTAAAATTACATAATTGGACCGAACGTAACCGCAGGGAACATCACTAATTCTAGAAAAAGAACGTTGTGAAACTTTTATTCAAATTCCCAATCCTCTGCCCTATCCTCTCAAATTTCAAAAAATCACAAATGACCGTTACCATATCTTTTCACTTTCCTTCTCCTTGATTACATTTACACGCCCCATCATCCTATTATATCAACCCCAGAAAATCCTTTTTTCATCTCACTAAAAATTCTCTCTACATTTATCTGTCTCAGGAAGGTGAATTCTATCGAATTATTGATTAAATTCTGCAGGAAAAAAAATGGCGTTGAGACCTATCGATAATGCATTGCCGATCACATCAGAGAGACCCAAAAAGCAAGCGAAAACGATAATCTCAGCTCACAAAGAGAAGCAAGTGGTTGATATTGGTGTTAATGATGAAAATAAAGCCCCTTTGTCACAGCAATCATCTACAGAGGCCTGCATTGATTATATTTCCTCCGAAAATCTCAAAGCTTTTCAAGACCCAGATTCTAAAATCCAGGTTTTTTTAAAAAAATTTACGGATTTCTTGAAATTATCTGTCTTGTTTTGTGAATTTATGAAACCCCAAGTTTTTTTTTAATAAGTATCCTGTTTTGAAGACCTAGATTTTAAAATTCAGGGTTTATTTTTTTTCTGAAATTATCTGTCTTGTTTCGTGAAATACGATTTTTTTTTTTTAATAAGTATCCAATTTTCAAGACCCGGGTTCTAAAATTCAGTTTTTCTTTTTCTCTGATTTCTTGAAATTATCTGTCTTGTCTTGTGAGTTCACGAAGTTTTTGGTTTCTTTTTCTCTAATTTTTCGTTGCTGATTTCTTGAATATTGTCTTGTTTTGTGCATTTGTTGAATATCCCATTTTCTGCAATTTATGATAATTATCTGGATGTTGGGATTTTTTGCAGGGTCTTGTTGAGGGCTTAGAGTCAAAAGATTGGTTGAAAGTATGTGAATCACTGAATGATGTTAGGCGGTTTGCAATCTATCACTCAAATCTCTTGCTGCCAGTTCTGTAAGTTTCTATTATTCTTCTTAATATCTTTTCAAATTCTTTTTTTTTTTTGAGAAATAATCTGAAGAATAATGTGTGATGGATTGGATATAGGGACAAAGTGGTGTTAGTGATGGTGAAAGCAATGAAGAATCCAAGAAGTGCATTGATCAAGACCTCCATCATGGCCTCTTCTGATATTTTCAAGGCCTTTGGTGTCAAATTATTTGATTCAACTTCTGATGCTATTAACCAGCTGGTACATAATTAATTTGTATTTTTACCCCTAATTCCCATCTTTTTCAATGTTGACAATATCTAAAACCCTTAGGGTTAAGTACCAAAAAAACAAAACAAAATCCTTCAAAATTACAAACTGTTTAATTAGGCAAAATTTTAGGGATGGTGTTTGTTATTTTAATCAATTCTCGACAAACTGTTATCTGGGAGCCTGGTGACTTTGCTCACACATTTTTAATTTTTTTATTTATTGATTTTATTTGTTCTGTCCAACAGTTATTGCAGCTACTACTTAAAGCTTGTCAAGATAAGAAATTTGTCTGTGAAGAAGCAGACAGAGCATTGCTGGCAATGGTGGAGGCCATGGCCCCCCTTCCTTTGCTCCAGAAGCTGAGTGCATATGTTGGCCACTCAAACCTTAGAGTCAGAGCAAAAGCTGCAATCTCTATCTCTAAATGTGTCTCCAAGATGGTATGTGACTACAATAAATATTATTACTCTATGCCCTTAGCACTTGTAAATTTTTGGGATAGTTACAAAATGGGTGTATTTGTGATTTTGAAATACAATTGGGTTTTTTTTGCAATCATAGAAAACTTCAGGGGTAGTATTATAATTATCCTTAACTTTTATATGTGGCTAACTGTGTTAAAATGTCTTTTTTTTTTTTTTGGTAGGATCTGAAAGGAATGGACGAGTTTGGATTGGGTGTGTTGATCCAAAACGCGTCGAATTTGTTAAACGACAAACTTCCAGAGGCGAGAGAGGCAGCTCGAAGCATTGTAGTCTCGTTGTACGAAGCAATTACAGAAAGCAACAAGGAAGATAAGCAAGAGTTTTGGCAAAGCTTTTGCCAGTCTAACCTGCCAGCTATTCATGCACAAGCTATGCTTAAAATTGTTTCTTCTACTTAACTGTTTTATTGTTTCTTCTAACCTTAGTTTTGTTAAGGTTCGCTTTGGTTTGGTTTGCTTTGCTTTGATTCCTTCATGTAAAAATCATGTTTACATGATTGTGTTTTTTTTCCCTTTAGTGGAGTTTTATGTCCATAAGGCTATGAAAATGGACTAAGCAAAGTTCATAATAATTCATTCTTGAATTTTGAATAGCAAAGTTAATCATTTATCTTGTAGTTCATAGCTGTTTGTGTTTCTAATTAGTAATATCACACACCCATTAAAGTTTCAAGAATCATAAACATTTGAAAACAAAGGAAAAAAAACTAACTTCAAATTAGTAACTTGAATTGATCTGCAACAAAAGAATCCTTTAGATATATAGGAATCCATTATGGAAAATATTCTAAAGTACGCCTACACGGCTTTTTTACCCCATATTGTAGGGTGGATCTCGAAAGATATGAAAGATCTCCTCTAAGTTGTACATACGATTTTCATCGAATACGGCTTTCTGCAGAATTCTATATGTGTCTCTGAGATCGAGTATGGAATTATGTTTACTTACTTTTAAATTGAGTATCCGTTTCCCGATCTCCCCCGGATAAACCATATAGCCAAGAGAAACCATGAACCAGAAGATAAAGGAACAACCTCTTCTGGGTGGGACTTAGAATTTATATATACACACACATGTTTTATAAATATTGAGCAATCAACAAAAATTGGTTAACTTTTTCAAAGTTCTTTTTGTTACAAAATAACAATACGAAAAAAGAAATGCTATTTAATTGTATTACAATTCTTACAAATACTAAAAAAAGGTAAAATTGGAAAACAAATAATACTAAATGATAACATCTTCTTTGAAGTGAACCAGATTGATCAACAAGTCGAGACGAGAAAGTTTTCTTTACGCAAGACAAATACAATCCTTATAGTGCTGATGTAATTGGTATAATGTTCCCAAAAATACAACGACTTAGTGTCTTTGAAATTGTTGTACACCTAATTTTAAAGTTCCAACGAACTTGAAAAGTGTGAAAATCGAGCACTGGTATAATGTTCCCAAAAATACAACGACTTAGTGTCTTTGAAATTGTTGTACACCTAACTTTAAAGTTCCAACGAACTTGAAAAGTGTGAAAATCGAGCACGAAATTTTAAACAAATATTTGTGGTTTAATGCAAAAAAATGCTGAATGAAGTTGATTCAGTGTATTTTCTGCCTATAACTTTTAAGTTTATATTATTTATAAACTTCATCATGCATGGTTTGAGAATTTGAAGGGGTGGAGCAACAATTAGTGGTTTTAAATCCCCATAACAGCCACTACCTTCATAATCACAACTTTGAGACTTTTCAAATGCTATTGATGAAGTTGACAGATTACAACCTTGTTGTGCTAAAGATAATGGGTTGAATCAATCTTCGTTTGACCAAGTAAAGGCCATCACAACTTTAAAATGTTACAAACTTATTGGAAAAAAAAATGTTACAAGCTTATTCTATTGAACATAATGGGTCGAGTCAATCTTTATTTGACCAAATAAAAGGTTTGAGCATCATAATGGGTCAAGCTCATTCTCCTTTGAAAAATCCAAAATTAAAATCGGATTGATTCAAAACCTATCTCATATATAGGGGTGAAACATTCGGTCGGTTCAGCCGAAAATTGAACCGAACCGAAGAAGTCGAAACCGAATTTTGCATAAAATTTCGAATCGAACCGAAATTAGGTCTAAACCCGAATTAATTGAATTGAAAAAAAAATCAAAAATCGGAATATTTATAAAATTGCAAACTGAACTAAATCGAAAATATGCTTAAAACCGAAGTAACCAAATCAAACCGAACCGAATTAATAAAAAAAATAATAATAAGTAATATAAAATTTATTATTTTTTATAATTATATTTTGATTAAAATCGAATCGAAATAATCGATTTTTTGGAGTTCTCAAACCGAAGGCCAAATTGATTTTTTTTCGTTTCGATTCGATCCGGTCGATTTTTTCAATTTTTGCTCACTCCAACTCATATAACTCAAGTGAGGCCTAAAAACCTGAAGACTCCTAAGTCAATTGTCAAGATACAAGACCAAGGCATAGGCCCAAGCCCACAGCTACAACCAACTAGTGCATATATTTAAACTTCATCTTTAGATTTTATACACTTCCATTTCAAATAGTTAACTTACAAACTTTATTTTTCACTTATCGAAAATCAGTTTTGAGGAAATAAATATAATACGATTATTTACTCAATATGTATAATAATATTATAGCATTTAATTCTATATGAATTGAATATTTAATCATCAAAATTAACTAGAACAAAATTAATTTTTCAACACGCTTTTCGTTAATTTTCATCGAACACACTCTCTTTTCAACCAAATTTTATTCCTAACAACACCCATATTTCAAAAAAAAAAAAAAAAAATGGTGTGCGAAAGAAAAAATAAACTTTTTGTGGAGTTGTATTTATTGTATTTATTTATTTTTATGACGAGATGGGATGAAGCTACACACATATTATTATTAAATCTACGTACAACAAGGCGAAAGATGAAGAATCAGGTTCAGCATGATTTAAAACAAAATCTCCAAATTGACATTTAAAGTCCTTCAATTAACTCT
>BMAC01000063.1:2179439-2210240 GCA_014905375.1 Phtheirospermum japonicum | reverse complement strand
TGATTAAACAAACATTAAAAATCCCGAACGTCAGTCCTTGAGACGACTCGAGTTAAGCTTGCCAGCCTAAGCGCGATCCCGTTCTCTTGCGGGCGAGCTATTAAATTTCTGACAATTATTTATAAAGTAGGCACACACAAAAGCTCGAATCATTGAGCCTCTTCAAGTGTTTCTTCAAACCTCTCGCCATTTTGGGTAATGGATGTTGGAACCAACGACGGCGCCTCTCTCTCTCTCTCTCTCTCTCTCTCTCTCTCAGTCTGGCTCTCTCAGTCGCGCTGGTGAACTCAAGCTGCGCACTGGACGATTATAAATTTATAATAAATTAGAATTTCTAAATCTAGTACACAAATCCAAAAGCTAACCAAATACATTAAACATTTATTTAAAAATTAAAAATGCATCATGTTATAGCTTTTTGAGTATATTCATTAAGAATTGACATTGTTAAAATTTGTTTGGCCGTGAGCCTAGCCTACTAATCATGAAAATGCTATAGCTAATAAATATAAATATTTGTACCGGAAAAATGATAAAATTAAAATGGTATAAAATAAGGGATGATGGAAATGGAGAATAAATTGCTGAGTAACGAAAGCTCAAGAGATGTTGTTCTCGAGAAATTTTCTCCAAACAGAAAAAGGGTTTATGACTAAAGAGAGAAACAAATCTATATCCATATGATAATTGAAAGAATTAATTTATATTGCATCCAAAATATAAGTAAAGAACTATATTTGAAAATAAAGTTAAAAGCAATGTGGTTTTAGCAACTACCGCATAGTATTAGCAGCTGAAAACAACAAAGAAATTCTGACCTTTCAAGTAGATTAAAATCGAAACTAAAATAATACAACAGAGATTAGTGCATCTTCCGAATAATAAAATGCAGGATCAAGTGATGACAAAAGGTACAACAGGGAAATTTAAAAAGATGAGCTGCAATGCACATTTAAGTCGGAAAAAAAACCATTATACAATACATATAGAATAACATGTTGGAAACTTATAACAGCGCCTAATAAATTGAAAATTATCAGCGTACCTCAAAATCATTGCTCTGGGCGCTAGGAACTTCAAGCAACTCAACATCAAACAATTAATCTGAGGCCACGTGCGAATCAAATTCTGAGTTTAGCTATATGCCCAATACGAATGCTCTAAAAATGCTCTCGTCAATAAAGAAATTATTTCGATTCTCAAACGAATCAAAAAGGGGAAGAATAGTGAATGGTAATTCTGCACTACACATATTTAGATTATATTTAGATTATAGACTTAAACTGGATTTTCGATATACACAATCACATTCACATCTAACTAATGAGGTGAAACTTAATTTCCAATATTATAAATGTTCAAGAGATCTTATATATAAGAAAAAAAAATATTATATGTAGTTAAAAAACATTCTTTATATATTGCTTTTAATCAGTTGTGACCACACAAAACATACCACCTTCCTCTACATGCTCATGTTTCAACTAAAAAACAATTAAATGTATATTCTGAAACATTATAATTTTCTTATAAAAGCAGTATTGGTTATTAAGCCTAGAGTTTCTCACAACACAGCCCTCTTAATTAGAGAAAATTATAATACAAACACATTAAGGAACATACAAAAGAATCAAAAGAAATTTACTAATTTATGAAGAAAATACCACCATTATTCCACCTTGAGATGTATACTATAAAATAAAAAGGTGCTTGATGTCCTATTCGATCAAAACACACTTTCTTTTTTTTTTTCCCACTAACCCTAGCATTTGCTGTTTTATAAAAAAACTCATATTGCAAAATCACATATAGAAACATTGTTTAACACTAACACTTCAATTACCAAAATAGATGACTGTGCAAGAAAACAATACAATCCATTTCTCCTTACTCAAATGCTGGGCCCTCTCGATTTGAAGCGTCCGTATGAAACATCTTCTCACTCCGAAGAATGAATCTCGCTTCATTTGTCAGGAGGTCATAATTCCTGGTAATTACTGCATTCCTGATAGAACTAATTTTTGAATAGTTCTATTAGGTTTTAATTGGGAAAAACAAAGATGTGGGTTCGAGAGGAAGCTTTGAGTTAAAGAATATTTCAAACAACTCAATTTAAAATTCACACCAATGATTTCAGAAACTATTTCAAAATCGAGCTTAATGTCATGAGATTATCCAAGCAACTCAATAAAATATGAGAACATTGAAACCCACTATTTTCGATTGCAGCAACATCAAATTTGCAATCCTCGATCATAAAAAAACATTATTGCATCATAATTATCTTTAAAAATATCCACACAAATCAATTTTTAATCTTCACATATATCTAATTCAATCATATATAGAAACACACACACGCAAGTCAAATTCATGGAATCAAGATCTAATTGATTACCTCCGTGTAAAAAGAAAGGCAGGCTCCCTTAGCAGAAGTAAAAGCCAAATTGTCATCTTCCGATAGGTCACGATCAAACCATGTATGCCACAACCCACCTCCGTAAGGCTGCACACCAACTTCCAAAAACCCACCTTTCGTAACCTGAGAAAACGAACTTCAAAGTTAATATTTAAACTTATCAGTGAGTATGGTGAGAGAAGATACTGATCAAATGGTCATACCAAAAACCAACAAAGAAGATATTTAAATAAACACTGTTATTCGGTATTACTCCCAATAACAAAACCAATTCAACTTACTTGTAATGATCACAATCCCTGGCTTCAAATAAACACAATCCCATATCACTCCAATTAACCAAACTAATTCACCTTATAGCCCTGGAAGAACATATAAAAAGATTTTTATTTCATTGAATTTAAACACAAAAAAATAGTAGAAAGCGATTTAATACAAAAATCCATTGCCACAATGGGGGAAGGGAGGGGGAACGGGGGCTCAATTACACAATAACTTGTCAATGGAATGCTTTATGTAATAGTTACCATGACAGGACAAGTTATAGTAGAATTATAACATGATTCATACTGCAAAGCCATGTTGATATTGTAGCCGTTAGGGGGAAAAACAGAAGCCATTTTTGTAATAAAAAAATAATAATAATGAAAGTATTTAACTGCCAAAAAAAAATCTTACAACATTAACAATTGAAGTCCAGATTTTTTATCGAGAAAACTTGTCAGAAACCATTTTAAAAAACACTAAGAAATAGAGTATGAAATTGCTAATGTTTGGCGGTTAAGTTAGAATTTTGAAAATACAAAAATTCAGATAATTTTAGTAACTAAGCCAAAATATACTATACATTAACTTTAAGATAAATTACAGATTAGTACACATTTTGGTAAAATAAATTGATTTGAATTTTTTTAGTAAAAGATAAATAAGATAATATACCTCATATTTTACATTAATGCATGTGTGTGTCTATAATCTCTTAAAAAAATCAGGGGGGTCCAGTGCCCCCACTGGGCCCCCTCTCCCTCCGTTCATGACTGGAAGCATAGCCTTCTCACTAAGTGGATGGCATGTGCAGTAAAATTTAGTCCTATCTAATCAAGATTGATGTTCTTCTATTATAACTGCATATGACCATATTTTCTTAAACTTTTTTATATTTTTATATGTTAATGCAACCTGGCCATATCTTCTCAATTTCCATAAGATTCAGTTCTACATCATAAGGAGTAATTCTAAATAATAAATAAATAAATGTCCAAAATTATTATCAATTGAAACAAACTAATAAATACCTTATTGGAAACACACTGCCGCACCCATCAAACGGAGGAGCCAAATCACTATCCCCAAAGAACTGTGATTCGACTTCGGCATCACTCAACCCAGAATTGTTTTCATTTCCAGAAGTTGTTTCGGCGAATGAAATCGAACTCTCAGTTGCATCAGGGTCTTCTTTTGCCTCCACCCAGGCATCTCTGCTTCGCGAAAATTCCAGTAAATCAATAGAAACGTCTATTATATCGCGATTTCTCGATATTAGATCGGAAAAAAAAAAAGAAAAAGGTTGGACAAAGAGATCAATAGGTATTCAAATCGCAATTTATGATAAAATTTCCAGATCGAAAAAAAACAGAATCAAAAAATTGTATATATGATTTCAAAGAAAAAATACAAATCAGAAAAAAATTTAGAAAAATTATAACTCATAAACAGAAGAATAGATCGYACTTTTTGTTTTTTCTCGTGGTGGAATTGCTTGGCGGCCGTGAATAATGAACATAAGAACAGATCGGTAAAGGAGAAGAAAATAGGGATACACACGGACTGCTGCGTGAAAAAAAGTGGGCTACAAAATTAACAAAAAAAAAAAAGTTGTTATTTATAGGGGTCAAAATTTTGGCCTCATCCCAAAATAAACCCCCTATGAAACACAGCACGACACGTCATTTTTTGCTTATTTTGATTGGTCCACCTCAGCCCCGGATTACTCTCATTGCGACACCTCATCATTAATAGTTAACACTATTAACAAAATGGAGGATACTAGTTTAATACCCGTGTATTACACGGAATTTATAAAAAAACTAAATATTTTATGAAAATATTGTGAAAATTATAAAGTTTTAAATTTAAATAAGAAATTGAAAGGATGTGTTCTCAACCCGTGCCCTCTTCAATTTATTAATTATTATAAATATTGATTAATATTATATTTTAATATTTAGATTAAATTCATTAATTATATTTACATACTCATAAAAAATCAAAAGATATATTATTAAATRATTTTATATTTTTATGTTTAGATTAATATTGTTATTAATTACAGTTACATACTTTGAAAAATTCAAAAGGTGTCATACTCTCAAACCTTCTCGCATTGTGTCATTGTCTAATAAATATTAATCAATTATTATTATATAATTTATTTTTTTATATTTAGATTCAGCTCATTACTAATATTTAGTTACATACTCCAATTATTGCAAATATATCATAATARGCATATATAGAATACTTAAAATCTCAAAATTAAATTATTCCAACTTTTATTTAAATATAATTTATTTAATTATTTCCATAATATTTTTTTTTGTAATTAAAATTATTTCATATGTAATTTGTCTTTTAACTAAAATAATTAATTTAGATTTTTTTCCTACTAATTATATATGACTTTATGTTATTATATTAGGATTATAAAAGAAAATTATTGAATTAGATAAAATATAAAAAAAATATTAAGTTAGGCTAAATATAATAAAAAGAGAATATTAAATTAGGCACGATGCAATAAAATAAAGATATTAAATTGGGTATAAATTAGCATTGGATGACAGATAAGCAAACGAAACACCAAAATTTTCTATTATCCAAGCGAAGCATACGAAAAAGACACATACATAGGAGGATTTTGTATAAAATATATACTTGTTTAACATCCGTGTATTATTCGGGACTTATCAAAGATAAATATAAAAAATATTTGTGATAATTATTTAATTTTAAATCTTAAATAAAAATTATAAAAATGTATTCCCAACCCGTACCTTGTACATGTTAAAATAATGTATTCTCAACCCGTGCCTTGTACATGTCTAATCTATTTATTAATTAATATAAATATTAAATAATTTTATATTTGATGTTTAAATTAATTCATTAATAATCTTAGTTATATATTTATAAAATTTCAATAGTCATCACATTCTAAACTCGTATCTAATATCTATTTTATTAATTATTATTATTGAATTATTTCATATACTAATGTTTAGAATAAATTAATTAATAATTATTGGTTACATACTTTGAGATATTCAAAAGATGTCATACTCTCAACCCGTATRGTATTGTACTGGTGTCTAATCAATGTTTATTAATTATTAATATATAATTTAATATTTTATATGTTTAGATTGAATACATTACTAATATTTAGTTATATAATTAAATTATTGTAAATAACTCATATTTCACCTATATATAATATTTGAAACTCCAAGAATAAAATTATTTTAAATATTATTATCAATAGACTTATTTAATTATTTTTATAATAATTTTTTTTAATTAAAATTATTTCATATGTAGTTTTTATTTTAATTAAACTAACTACTTTACATATTATCTACTAATTATATATGACTTATTTCTATTTTTATATTAGGAGAATCAAAGAAAATTATTGAATAATGAAAAATATAATAAAATAATTAAATTAGGTAAGATACAATAAAAAGAAAAGTATTAAATTAGATAAATATTAGGCTCGGATGACACATAAGCAAACGAAGCACCATAATTTTTTATTTGTCAATCGAAGCATACGAAGCAGACACATACTGTTTTATTTGTTATCTGTTGTTTTGTGCTGTTTTTTTCGTTATTCTGTTGTTTTGTGTTATTCTGCTGTTTTGTGGTTATCTCTTTCHTTCGTAATTTAGCTTTCGACTGTCCACGCACGTCAAACCCTCTTGCCCGGGCCGCTCAGKGCCATAGGGGATCTTGAGGGGCGTGGGCTGTCGGTCTTGTGATAGGTCACCAACCGACTTATGTAATAAGTTAGTCAGTGTACCGACGAGCTTCCGTTGTGATCTAATCAATCCAGCGATTGATCGTCTCTGTGGTTTTACGTGCTTCGTGTGTGTTGCTGTTTTAAGTTATTTGCTTACGTGTTCGCACTCTTCTGTCATTTGTTGTTGTGTTGCATGTGTGTAACTCGTTGTCGAGTGTCGTCTTAAGTTTTTCCAAAACTTTTGTGTTTTTCAAAAATATCTTCGACATCTGCTTTTAACTTACCTCCGTTTAACGATGAAACAAATTTTGCCATTTGGKAACAAAAAATGAAAGGGATTTTAATTCAGCAAAAGGTTTTCAAAGCGATAAGTGGTTTTTGGGGAGAAATTACTGGAAAAAAATCTTGAAATGGATGAGTATGCTTACTCTTCGATTATTTTAAGTCTGTCTGATTTTGTTTTGCGCAAAGTTGGTAAACTTGATAAGGTAAAAGAGTTATGGGAAAAACTTGAGGAGTTATATATCGAAACCTCTTTGTCGAACAAGTTGTTTTTACTTGAAATTCTTTTCGCTTTAAACTTGATTTGTCTCGAGACGTTGATGATAACCTTGATGAATTTACCAAACTTGTGCAAGATATTAAACAAACCGGTGATAAATATATTGATGATTACACTCCTGTTGTTCTCTTAAATGCTATACCTACTCTTACTCTGATGTTAAATCTGCCATAAAGTATGATCGGGATCATGTGAGTCTTGAAACTATTGTTAATGGTTTAAAAGGCAACGAATTAGATTTGAGAAACCATAGAGGGTCTAGGAGTTCCGGTGAGGTTGATTTCGTTAGAGGAAGATCTCGAAGTCGCTTTCAAAACCAAGAATCTTCCTCCGACCAAAATAACCAAACTTTTTAAAAAAGAAAGGCAAAAGCAAGTCTAGGTCTCAGTCTAGGCCTTAAAACCAAAAATGTTATAACTATGGTGAAACGGGTCATTACATTCGTGAGTGTCCTTTGCCTAAGAAAAACAAAAATCAAAARTTCAAAAACCAGCAAAATGACCAGGCTAATATGGCTTCGAGTAMTGAAAATAATGGTGATGTCTTTATGGTCATTGAAAATGTTGATGTTGTGAATTCTGTGTCGTCGTTTTCTACATGCGAAAGTGAGTGGCTTGTTGATTATGCTTGCACATTTCATATGACTCCATTTAGAAAATTATTTTCAAATTATAAGGAAGTGTCGCATGGGTCTGTGTCTATGGCTAATGAGAAAAGGTGTCAAGTTGCTGGTGTCGGTGACGTCTGTTTGAAATTTGATTCTGGTTATGGAGTGACTTTGAGAAATGTTAGATGTGTGCCTGATTTATGCAATAATTTGATTTCATGTGTTGCATTGGAAGATGATGGGTTAGAGGGTCATTGGGGGAAGGGTTTGATGGAAATTTTGAAAGGGTCTCTTGTGATTTTCAAAACTGTTAAACGTAACAAATTTGTATGTTTATGTTGTTGAGTCTAATGTTGCTGCTAACTCTGTAAATGTTGTTGTTGACAAAACTGATTTGTGGCATAAACAATTAGGTCGTATGAGTGGTAAGGGATTCTGCATAAATCTGGCTGTTTTGGTAATGATAAACTGTCTTGCATGCTGTTTTGTGACTCTTACGTGTTAGGAAAGCAGCATAAAGTGCAATTCCCCATTTCCCCTTATCCCAGTAGTTCTAAAAGCACTGAAATACTTGAATATTTGCATGCTGATGTGTGGGGTCCAGCTAAAGAACCCACCCAAGGTGGAAGTTGTTATTTCTTATCTGTGATTGATGATTTTTCTAGAAAAGTTTGGGTTTTTCTTTTAAAACAAAATTCTGATGTGTTTGAAAAATTCAAGTCTTGAAAAACATTAATTGAAAACCAAACTGGTAAGAAAATCAAAATTCTTCGAACGGACAATGGACTTGAATTTTGCAACACTTTATTTGATAATTTATGTGTTGATTCTGGTATTCAAAGACACAAAACCGTTCTGTATACTCCTCAGCAAAACGGGGTTGCGGAACGTATGAATCGAACTTTACTTGAAAGAGTTAGATGTATGCTTGCATGTTCCTGTCTTTCTAAAAAGTTTTGGGGTGAAGCTTTCTTAACTGCTGCTTATTTGATAAATAGATCCCCTTCTGTGCCTTTGAATGGTAAGTGTCCTGAGCATGTGTGGTCCAGTTGTGAGATTGATTTTTCGAATTTAAAAGTTTTTGGTTGTGCTGCTTTTGTTCATCAAAAGGGTGATAAACTTGAACCTCGGTCGAGAAAATGTATTTTTCTAGGTTATCCCGACGGTGTCAAAGGGTATAGATTGTGGCTTAGAAGTGAACCCGGTTTTAAGGTCGTGATTAGTTGTGATGTGACTTTTAGTGAATCTGATTTTCCTTGTTTGTCTATTCCTATGCCTGTTCATGAATCTGATACGGCTCCGAGTAAGGTGGAGCAATCACCTAGTTTAATTAATTCTGATGATATGCATGCTGAAACTGAAACTTCATCTGATTACATGTTAATCTACATGATGATTTCCCGGATTTAAATGCTGAAAATGCTAATGCTACTACTGTGCATGATGTGCCTAGTGATAATATGCCTGTAAGTGAGTCTTTAGAAGGCTATCAACTTGCTAGAGATAGAGTTAGAAGGAACGTTGTTAATCGACCTTCTAAGTTTAATGATTATCACATGTCTTCCTTTGCGTGTAGTGTATTTGATTCGATTGATAGTAGTGAACTTAAATCCTATGACGATTCTTTGAAATCTGTGCATTCTGTTGAATGGTTAAATACGATGAATGAGGAAATGAATTCTTTGCATGTTCATGATTAACATGAATTTGTCTTGATTTTAGTTAGTATTTTAGTTTATTTTTGTTATTGTTTTCGGTGAAAGTTGGATAGATTGAGCATATTTTCACATTTTCTTATCTCCAACTTGTTTTACCGTATTTTAATTATAATTAATTAATTTTATGTTTATTCTAGGTATTTTGAGGTATTTAGGTTTGGACATAGTCAAGAATGGGCAAACGAGTAGAGTTTCAGCGAAAACGGGCCGCGATTTGAAGAAATGACAGTTTTGGACGCGATTTGAATAAATGACAGTTTTGGACCTTCTAGATAGGCTGTCGCTGGGCCCAACCGGTATAGAAAGTTGGGCTGGCAGCACCTCCTGATTCTGGGCCTTCTAGAAGGGTCGTTTCTGGGCTCAACCGGTATGGAAAGTGCTGAAAGTCCTAGAAGGAGCGGAAACCCTAATTTTGACCCCTTTTCCAAGCCACCTACACCTATAAATACCCCCCACCCCTCACATTCGAAAATACACATTATTCCTAGGGTTTTTAAGGTCTTTTGGGGGTTGACAACCCCAAGAGTGCCATTTTATTTTCTTAGTTTCTCTCGATAATTCTTAGTTTTAAATTCTTAGACTTTAGATTAATTTAGATTCAAGATTTCGTCGTGGAACGCTGCTATTTTCTTCGTTTAATTAGTAAGTACTTATATCTTATGCTCTTTAATTTAGTTCACATGCTTTCAATTAGTTTAATTAAAATTTTTAGAATAATTATTGTTTCCATGACAAATTGTGATTATGATTGTGTTGGGATTGTGATGTTGAGATTGAATATTATTATTAGCTAGATCTTATGAGTCTAGAGTCTAGATTCGTTGTGAACCATCAATTGGGAACTCTCAAGCGATCGTGGAGACGAATCAAAGCTCTAGAACCCTAGTTTTCTTAAATCGTTTTAAAAATCTTTTAATTAATTTTCTCTTAAAATAAGTAATTTCTAGATTTAATTTAATTGCTCATAGTTTAGATAATTTTTAGATTTAATTAATTAGTTCATAGTTTAACTAATCCTTAGACTTAATTTATTGCTCTTAGTTTAATCTTTAGTTCTTAAAATAATCAAACAAACCCCCCCTTGTCCGCGTGTTTAGATTAGTTTTATTTTTATTTTCTTATTCGTGAAAACAAACACAAAACGAACTTCCGAATCTAGCTTTCCTCTGAGATCGACACGAGTCAACTTACCCACCTACAAGTGATCCCGTTCTCTTGCGGGCGAACTTTTTAAAATTGACAACTTTAAATAAAAATAGGTGCAAAAAGTTCGAATCAAAATTTTGGCGCCGTTGCCGGGGAAGGCTAAAGGTTGTGATTTTTGTGTTTGCTCTTCGTGACCTCTATTTATATTTATATTTATATTTTATTTATTTTTTTCGTTTATCTTTAGTAATTATTTGTGATTTATCTTTGTGTTTGTTTTTCTTATTTTCCGCTGGTACGTTTAATCTTGTGCGTTGAGTGTTGTGTATGCAAGGTACATCCCTCGACACCTAGGTTCAACGACCCAAAAAAAATTAAAAAATTAAAAAAAAAAAAGAGAGAATGTCTGAATACGGTATAACGTCCGATTGGCGTGGCTTTCGGACCGGCTATCCCATTGAGCTCCAAGATGCGGGATTACGATCTTGACTATTTCTACATAGAGCGAATCCCGATTTTTTATGGACATCCGAGCGAGGATCCAGTGAAATTTTTCCAAGAATACGAGGACATCACCCGGATTTTCCCTCTTCTCGGCCTTACGAGAGATCAGGTGAGGATGCGACTCTTCCATTATGCTCTAAAAGATCGGGCAAGAAAATGGTTAAATTATGCAGAGCCCGACTCTTTACCAACGTGGGAGTACGTGTACGATCGATTCATGAGGAAGTTCTACTTACCTAAATTTTTATGTGATCGTTGTGGAGGCCGAGGGCATTTGGCTAATACATGCATAGTACCATTTGACGATAAACCACAAGATCATGTTATCGCCATCCAAAATTATACGAGTTATGCCTCCCCCGACTCGATTCCTTCCTACCCGAGCTATGAAGACTATAAACCATATGATCAATCTTTGGTGAGGCAACAAGGTCAAGAAGCCGAGAGTATTTGTCAACAAGACGAAATTGTGCAATTAACTATGCCGGAATATGATTTTCCTGAGACTGCAAAGACTATAGAGGCACTGTGTGATCAAATCAAGGCTTATTTAGCAAAAAGGTCGGACGAGATGGACGAACCTCTATGTCAACCAGAGATGCCGATTTTTGATGTGATTGAGCCCATCTTGGATGTTGAGGATTTTAGCTTGAATGATCGTTTTGGAGATTTGTGCAAGGAGGAGGTAATAGAAAACTTGGATGGATTTGTTCCTTTTGTGCTTGACGATGTCGCGTTGGATAATGATATAGTAGAGTTGCCATTGGAGATCCGAGTGGATGCTACGAACTCGAGTTTGCTCGATTTATTTGGGGATGATGTCGAGGATGAGCCGGATTTAGAAGATGAGATTACTCCTCTTGTGCTGGATGATTTAGACGTCGAGGACAACGACGAATTTTTAAAACGGTCGGCGGCAATTTTGGGAATAGATTTGAACGACATTATTGTGGACGATGTCAATTTTGATGAAGTGTTCGAGAAGGAATTTATTGAGCCTCTTGTTATCCCAACCGAGCCGTTAATGGATTTTAATTTTGAGTTGGTGGAGGAGTTTGTTGAGGAAATTTGCAGACCCCTGTGCCCGAATCTAGTTCCCATTATTTTTGTTGAGGGGGATTTTAGCAAAACGAAGGAGAATGGATTGTGTGTTGATAAATTCTTATGTTCGACCGATTTCCTCATTTCTCCAAAGGTAGTTGATCACCATGTGCCCATATTGATTGTTGATATGTTTATGGTGATAGATTATTCGCTTTTTCGACCACCGAAGCGAATTGGAGTCTTAGTTCTACGAATCGCTTACCACGCGCGCCTTGGAAAAAGGATTATTGGCATGAACATTGTTAGAGATAGGAAATGTTCGACTATCTTTCTGAATCAGATTTCGTATGTTGAGAAGGTTTTGAGTAAATTTTTTATGTCGGATGCCCAACCAGTTAATGTTCCTCTTGCTGGTCATTTCCTGCTTAGTAAACAACAGTCTCCCATTCATGAAGAAGATATTGAATACATGAAAATGTGCCTTATGCTAGTGCTATAGGTTCTGTTATGTATTTGATGGTTATTACTAGCCTGATATTGCTTATTCTGTGAGTTGCTTGAGTAGGTATATGTCTGACCCTGGTGAGATTCATTGGGACTGTTAAATAGTTGCTAAGTTATTTAAAACACTCTGTCAATCTTGGTCTGAAATTTTCTAAGTGTGAAAATTGTGTTTTGAAAGGATATGTGGATTCTAACTATGCTAATGATAGGGACAATAGAAAATCGACTACGTCTTATGTGTTTTCCTTATGTGGCTCGTGCATTAGTTGGAAATCGCAGTTACAACGTGTGGTTGCCTTGTCGGTTACCAAAGCTGAATATGTTGTGATTATTGAGGCGTTCAAAGAGGCTATATGGCTAGAAGGTTTGCTTTTTCAAATTTGTATTCTTGAAGGTGATGTCGTAGTATTTTCTGACAGTCAGTCCGCTATACAATTGGCTAAGAATCCTACTTTTCATGATCGAACTAAACACATTGATGTGAAATACTACTTTATCCGAGATGTGGTTGCAAAAGGTATAGTTCTTCTTAAAAAAACTCCTTTTGAATCGAATCCCGCTGATATGGGAACCAAGTGTCTGCTTGTTGAGAAATTTGAGTATTGTCTTAAAAATCTGAATTTTGACTCTTGTGATTAGACTCTCTATTTGGGTTAGTGTTGTTGGCTATAACCTATTTTGTGGCTATAAGTTTGTATTTTTTCTATTACTAACTTTTGTGTTGAGAACAGGTACGTTGGAGATGGCAAAAAGGTGGAAAAGAACAAAAAAAAGAGGAGGGCATACGGCGATGATAAAATCCAAAGGCACCCTGAGCAGTAAATTGATATTGGGCCAAGGTGGAGATTATTATTATAATGGCCCAATGCTCCCGGCCCATTACTGCGGCCCACGCTGGCAGCCCAAGGCCTCGACCCAACTCAACCGGGTTAGGCGATCCGGATCCACCCCTCGGCTAAATCTTGAACGCCCATCTTAGATATTGCATCTGGGCCATTTATCTCCCCTTATATCCCCTTACACCGAAACCTTGGCCTCACTTTGAACTTCTGTTTCTCTCTCTTCGGCTGCTATCTTTCTCTCTCCCGATCTTTGGTCTTCACCCTTCTCGGTTTTTCCTCCTTGTCGGGAAATCAGAACTTGTTAGTGAAGATAACGTGATCATCTCGAGAGTGAGATTCGTGTGAGGGTGGAGTTGGGGCTCGGGTCAACGGGGGTTCCGGTGCACCGCCTTGGGTCGTCGTCCGAGGGGCTTCCAGCCGTGCCGACGATTGTTTTGGGTTTTCGGGCGCCGAGTTTACTGCTGTGTAAAAAGGGTGCCGCATTGTAGAAGATCTGAGCCGATTCTCAAATCTACGGTCTGCCCCTGTTCCAGCAACTTCACGAAAGATTGGTTCTCGTTGTTTCTCGGTGAATCGACGACTAAAGGCGGTATCTTCCGATTTACATTTTAATCCTTTATCTTCCACTGTTAATTTTGCATTGTTAACTATTTGCATAAACATCGAATAACTTGGTGGTTAAACTCTACTGCGGTGACGATATTGTAGGGGCAGCATGAAGATGAACAGCACTTGGCGAGGAAAGGGGTTGACTGCTGGCTGCTGTACTTTATCGGGCTGGGCCTGTGCAAGCGGGCTGAAGCAGGTCGGGCTGCTACATTCGGAGAGGGAAGGCTGAAGTTGTTGGAGTAGTTTTTTGGCTAATTACAGACAACAAGTTACTGTCCGGGCCATATCTAAAGCAAGACGAACTAAAAAGGCTTCCGTTGTCGTGAAAATTCGCGGGTACCGAACGTCGAGCGATACCCAACAATGTCATTTTTAATATAATTGTGTGTCAAGCTTATCTATACCTTAATACTTAAATCTCACATGTATTGTTTAAGAAATGACACGTATCATTTGGTAAATGGCATTCTATTTTTTCCTTTTTTCTCTTTTTCTTCTTCTCTCCGACTTTACCGACAACGATGCTTCATTTGAGAGGATATCTGGGCTTTTTTTAAATACAATTTGGGCTTCTTTTTTATTGGGCTTTGACTGTTGCTTATTTTGGATTTTTGGATTCAATTTTGTTTTGGTAATAATGAACTCTTTTATTTTAAATTTATAATATACATTCAATTATATGGATAAAACTTAAGAATTAAGATAAAATAATAAATTATTATATAAAGAAAGATTATTGAATAAAAAAATCCCAAGTACTAGTAATAAATAAATATATTAAGATTAGAAAAATATATTGTATAAAGAATTATTATTTAAAGCTAAAAAATTAAGCTATAATAATGAAAAGAATTGAAATTTGGCCTACAAATAATGGAAGTTATTGATGTGTTGAGGAATGTATAAATACTGAACTCATTAATATTCGATCGACGGTCGATTTCTAGTATAAGTATTTAAAGGATAAAATATTGCGGTCCGGGATTTTGACGTTTGTTTATTTACTGGTGAGAAAGTAACTTGAAATTCTTTATCAATTGACTAGTTTGAAGATAAAAGATTAGTTCTATTATATGTTGCATCTGATGTCAAACTAGTTCCTTTTTTGACTCATTGGTCGTACTCTTGGAATCTATCTAGTTCATTTTTCATTCTTTTATTGAGATTGTGTGACATTGCTGCAATATGGCAATATTCCAAGATATCTTATGTTTTTCATGAAATCTGGTATGAGTTTGTGTGTGTGATAGTTGCTAGCGAGTGGGTAATTAATAGTTGATAGGTGATAATTTATTTCAAATTATTATTTGGTAAATTGCTGATTGAATATTAATTTTACCAATATAAATATAATTGAAATATATAAAATTATTGTACATGAAAAATATAAATAAAGTTATAATGATAACTTAAGACTTTCCAAAATAATTCCTTTTAAAATATGAAAAATATTAATATTAAAGATACTTACTATAACTAATCATAAATCATACATTGATAACTAATTTACATCCAGTATATTGGGTTCTGAATTCATCTCGCCGGTGAAGGAAAATATCGATAGTGTACAAATTCCCGACGACTCACGGTGTTTGTTTGGCGGAGATGAATATGTGGTGGCTCAATGTGGGAGGGAACTAAATCTGGCTTAATATTAATAATATTAAAATAGGTAACATTTCAATAATTGTTAAATTTGTTGTTTCGAAATAAAATAAACTTAGGTCAGAGGTCTGTTCTATAACTCGTGATAACTACTTGGCTCGGAATGGGTAGAGGTTTTGCCCTGAGCACGCGATAAAACAAGGTCAAAAAGGGCTCCTCTGTTCTATAGCTCGTGATATCTGGAAGTTATAAATATTGGTTGGACCAGGGTGTCTATCGATTGATCATTCGATCATAATTGTGAAGAGTCGATCTAAAGTATTGGGTATGTTTGTGCCTTGGGAATCAATTTTATTTTTTAATTTTAAATATTTTATATAAATTAATTGTGAGTTATTTCGAATAATTTAAGTACGTAATTTGATACTAGTAATGGACTTAAATTCTGGTAAATTAATTTTTAGCCCGTAGATTAAAAGTACGTTAATGTATGTATTTAACGATTGGTTTGGAATATATCTTAATAAAAATGGAGAAGCCATACTCTAATTAATGATATACTTTTCTCCCTGCTTTTCTTGATTAGAAATTCTTGATATTTCTCTAATTACTTTGTCCTCCTTTATCAATTATACAAATATATATGAATACAAACAAGAAAGTACTCACAGAGCAAAATAATAATAATAATAATAATAATAATAATAATAAAAATAAATAGTTGTTCCAAAAATTGGAATTGTAAAAATAGTGTGAGATATTAACAATTATAATTAAAAACAAATTCGCCAAAAATTTCATATCAAATTCATAAGAATTTCTAAAACATATTCCTTCTGTACCACAAAAATAGTCCAATATTCTATTTTCGTTCGTCCCACAAAGATAATTCAGTTACTATATTTAACATATCATTAAAATCTTACTATTTCAATAATAAATATACTGCTTCCAACACTGATTTCTATATATATTAATTGACATTAATAAATACAAGAAGGGTATAATTAAAAAAACATTAACTAAATTAATGACTTAACTATATTAACTACTTTTTTTTTTTGGGTGTAAAATCAACACGTAAGACTATCATTTTGAAAAGAATGGAGTAACACATTAAATAGAAAAAAGAATCATTCATATGAATGAATAATACGGGGACAAATGTTTGTGAATGGCAGCAGACTAATATGACATCACTATTGTTTACACAATAACATCACATTCGAACGAAATACAAAACAATGTGCAAATGATCATAATTTGGGTAATCTTCGAAGTAATTCTTGAACCCATTCAAGTTACAAGAATATTGAAATTTGTTACTCTTAAAATCAAACAGATCGATCCCGGCTCTTTGATGAGTTTGATTATTATTTAATTCAAATATGAAAACTTAAATGCAAAAGAAAATATAAAAATGAAAACTTAAATGCAGATAATGTAATCGCCTTTTAACATTGAGAAATATGCAGAGCGAGAAAAATATCAATACAATTTTTCCTTATTATTTACCCAGAAATAAGAACAAGAGAAAAAATTTCGAGTGTTTTATATAAAAGTAACATTGGAACATAATGACGGGAAAATGTAGGAAAGACCTTTTGAATTGAATTGAGTCTATAAATTTAAGAAATAGTGAGAATTCTTGATATCTCTCGATTCGAAAATCCAGGATTTGAATGGATGTTCTTTCATTGATTCCTCCTAAATCACATTAATTTATCCTAAAAATTTTATTTCACTTGGAATTTGGTTATTCACCGTGACAAACACACATTCCTGACAATGTTTCTTATTTTCATTTGATTCATATGGTTAATGGCACATGCATAGTATATAATAACATCACTATTCGCTATCATCCTGATAAGACGAAACAATAAATGTGGGCAAAGTTGCATACCATCGTCCATACAACCCATTGAACCCAAAATCAAAAAAAAAAAAAAAAAAAATCACTTAACTTGCTCCAAAAATTCAATTCTACTATTTCCATAGAATGGCAATGTTTGTTTTCGATTTTATACCAACAAGCCATTTTCCTCCTCGGGATTTGTAAGTATGCTGAACCTTTAGGCTTGAATGTGTGAAATGTTTTTTCTTTTTAAGGATGTAAGAATTTGGCTCGGGGCTATGTTGATCCAAACCGCATCAAATTTGCTATATGACAAACTTCAATACAACCAAAGAACCGTTGCAGTCCATTGTTAAGAACCGATGAATTCAATAAATGCCTTCAAAAGGTTTGTTATATAAGTATCATGGAAAAATGTTTTGTTTATTCAAAACTTATAAAAATATTCTAAAGTGGTATCATAGATTAAGAGTGATAAGTCCAAAAAGTTGAATTACCAAATAAAGGGGGTACTAACCTCAAAAGAGATCAGCGACCTGAATTGGATATTGAATATGTCATAGCGACCCGAGAAGCCCTCCTCGAATCTCCTGGCGACCTCGCTGATCCTGCAAAACAGCGTCTCGAACGGGTAGGAGTCCCACCCCCAACCCGTTAAGACTCTCCGATGCTTAAGTCAATATTAACTCATGAAAATAATGAGAGGTATGCACCTCCTGTTATAAATAGAAGAGAAGTCCTTGGTTACCTTCTTCTACCACAATTCCATAAATACAACAACTGTCTTATAATTAGCATTCTTCTCATACAATTCCATAAATACAACAACTGTCTTATAATTAGCATTCTTCTCATATAGTAAATTCCCATAAACAATAAATCTCTCAATAAAGTACCAAAATAAGCCGGAGCTTACAGCCCACCAGGCCCATAACAATCCACGTACATCAAACCCACAAACAGGCTCAAGTACTCAGCCCAAATTACAAGAGATCGCGACCCTATATGAAAAGTCATCCCCATACTACAGGTCGCTACTCTTCACAAACAGCTCGCTAATACCAAAACAGCTCGCTCACTTCTCAAAATCACAATACAGCTCGCTCATCTTCTAGGAGGAACACCCTCTCCCATAAATGAGGTCGCTTACCACAAATAACCTCATAAATCAAATAATATTACGTATGGACATTTTGGTTCGCATCAAAGAGTGTTAGCGTATTGGTGCAGCGGTTACTCGTTTTGGGTAGTCGTCTGCAAGTACAAACGTTTTCACTAACGATATATAATTAGGTTAATTTGTTAGTAATCTATTAACGAATTACCACAATTTATCCGAATCTCTTTTAAAAATGGTCGTTTTGGGGTTTGATTAATTAAAATAAAAAATTATCAAATTCATAAGAAATTTCTAAGAAAACAATCCAATTCATAATAAACAAAAAATATGAAAGACACGTATATAATATAGCATCAATATTATTTTACGTGTGACGTTTACGTCCAATCGAAAGAAGAAATTATGTGCAAACTCAAATTTCCATCACATCGGTAGAAATTTGAATTTCTAAATTGGTATTAAATTGTGAAAAGTGATACTGTTAGAGCACACAAAGCGGCCATTTGGGGGATTCCCTCGCGGATTGCTCCAACGCGCGGGGAAAAGGCACGTGCAAATGTGGGGCTCGTAGTCAATTGATGAGCCCTGCGGGCAAAACTTTCCCTCATTAATCTATTTTTATGTTTTGTTTTCTTTTATTATTTTTTTTGAAATCTAAGGCTGTGATTAAAAGGCCGTTGGAGATCCAATGTTCCAAATTAATCACAGCTTAACTTTTTATTTTAATTTGAACAATACAAAAAAAAATCAAAAAAATTTAAAAGGCTGTGATTAAAAGGTCGTTGGAGATCCAATGTTCCAACTAATATTGATGTGTCATTGTATTGTCTATTCACTTAAATAATTGCACAACTCGTATTTTAATAAATTGTGTTGTCTTGTCATCTCAATAAATGTCACTGAACACCAAAAATTACTATCCATCCTAATATCAATGAAATGCAGCACTGCCAACTAATACTTCTGTGTCATTGTGTTGTCTAAATATCATGCTTTTCCCAACACTCCTTTGTCTTTGTCACGTTCAATTACGGTAGGTTCAAAATGTTCTTCATTTGGTATACTACCCCTAACTGAAAGAATTCCTCGTCAGTTTCATCACCATCATCTAGTTCATCTAAACTATTTTCAGAATCACATCCTTCATCTGGTTCGAAGTAATTGGCGGTATAGTCCGGGATCACAAGTGGAGGATGCTCGGTGGTATCTAAATTTGCATAATCGATAGTAGTGCTTTCACCCTCATCTCGTAGCATTGATACATACATGTCATAATCATTGACAAAATAAATATTCACCATATGTGCGATTACTTCTAAAATATACAAACGCCCAAAGAATAAATTTATATTCACATAATTATCAACTAAACACGAAACATCGAACACATAATTAAAAAATTTCTCACAAATTAAATAATTTCAAATACTCACGTAATTAGAAATCTTTTCACAAACAAATATATTCAATATTCATAAATAATTAACAACTAAATACAAAATGAATAAATTAAAGTTTTCACATAATTAATAATATCCTCGCAAACAAATAAATTTAATTTTCATAAATAATTAACAACTAAACATGAAATAAATAAATTAATATTTCACATAATTAATAATTTCCTCACAAACAAATAAAATTAATTTTCATAAATAATTAACAACTAATACACGAAATGAATATATTAACATTTTCACACAATTAATAATTTCCTCACAAACAAATAAAATCAATTTTCATAAATAATTAACAACTAAACACGGAACGAATAAATTCAAATTTTCACATAATTAACAATTTTCTCACAAAAGATATAAATTCAAATATTCATATTATTAGAAACCTTTTCACAAATAAATAATTTTAATATTCATAAATAATTAACAACTAAACACAAAACGAATAAAGTAAAATATTCACATAATTAATAATTTCATCACAAACAAATAAAATTAATTTTCGAAATGAGTAAATTCAAAATTTCACATAATTAACATTTTTCTTACAAACAAATAAAATCAATTTGTTTACAACCAGAATTCACAAACATATAAATTCAATATATACAAAAGAATTAACAACTAAACTCAATTTCACAACAAATGAATAATTCATTCATCAACAACAAACTTTAATTAAAAATTTAGAAAATAACTAGTTTTTAAAAATAAATAAAAACCTTGAATTAGAATTAACCTCGTCCGTGTGTTGAAACTCGTCGCCGCCTGAAGCTGGGAGTTAGACCGAAACTTGCTGTTGGGAATGGAAAATGGTGCTGTAACTGTTGCGGGACGCAAGCTTTAGGGTTAAAAAGGTGATATATTTTTTTTATTTTTTTTGCAATAATCACCCGATACGCATTTGACAAAAACGTCCTGACCCCAACATTTTTTTTAAATAGGCCACAATTTTTTTTAATTAAAATGGTGCGGGACGCTTTTGACAAATGCGTCCCGATTTTTTAATTTTTAAATTTTTAATTTTTAATTTAATTTATTAAAAGAGACCCGGTCCAATTTTTTTTTTTTAATATTACATTTTCTCAATTTATAATTATTTTTATATTATTTATTTAATAAACCCCAATTCAAGTTACAAAGTAATGTATTTTAATTCAAACAAATTAAAATCAGTAAATGCAAAGCAACTATTTTCTTTAAATCATATAATATCAATACAATATCTTTCTCAAATTTTCACCTTGGAAATAAGAAGAAAAACATATTATGAGTGTTGTGTATCAAAGTAACAAGAAAACTTGGCCAAAGAGCAGAGAGTCAATGCCTTCAAAAAGTTTGTTATAAAAATATTCTAAAGTTGTAGAGAAGTTTGTAGATTAATTTTAGACGATAGGTTAAAAGTATGTTAGTATTGTTAGCCATTGGTTTGGAATATATCGTGATATAAATAGGGTGTTCATACACAAAGTTCATAGGATTAGAATAGTGAAGTTTTGATTTGGTATTCTTTTCCATTAAATTCCTCATCTCCTTTTTGATTTGTGACTTTTTTTTACATTAAGTTTTTCATATTTTAATATTTGTCATGAGAAAGACAAAAATTATTAGAAAATTTTTAATAATCAGAGTGCTTATATAAGCATATGCAGAGATTTTTCAGCATCATTTGAATAGTATAAATCTTTATGGACAAAATAAATCAAAAACTAATAATATAAATATAATTTATAATAAATTTTAATATGTCTGAATGTTACAAATTATAATAAAAAACACAGAAATTTTAGAATTAATCTGAAAATCAAATTAAATAATAAGAAAATGCTTCAAAATAAATCTTTAGAAATGATAAGATAAAAGTAAAATTTTATAAATAAATTTTAATAAATCTAAAAGTTACAAAATAGAAAAAATAAAAAAAAAAAAGAGAAAGGGAAAAAAAACATAAATGTTATAAAAATATCTAAAAAAAGATAAGAAAAATAAGAAAAAGAAATACGAAAATATAAAGTAAATCTAAAAGAATTATAAGCTAAATGTATAAATTTATAAATAAAATTTAATAATCTGAAAGTTACAAAATACAAACTAAAAAAATTATCAAATAAATCATTAAAATTTTAAAAAAAAATCATAAAACGTACAAAGTACAAAATAAATCTTAAGACATTATATATAAATTTAATACTCTAAATATACGAATTCCCTCTTCGTTTGTTATTATTATTTTTTTTTTGGCTTTTGATTTGTCTCTTTTGTATTCGACGTATTTTACTATTCTTGTGTTTTGATTTCGGTTTTTCTATCTTGTTTGTTGTTGTATTTTATTAAATGAATTTAAACTGTTGGTTTGTATATTTTTAATAGTCTAATACTTGTGTGTTACATGAGATTTGTCAAAAACATAAATATAAAATATTACAATGAAAATTAAAGAGTTTTAAACTTATAATAAAAAAAATACAAAGAATGTATCACGTGCCTTGTGCATGTCTGATCTACTTATTAATTATTATAATTATTAAATAATTTTATATTTAAATATTTAAATTAGATCGTTAATAATTTTATTACATACTTAAAAAAATTCAAAAAATGTCACATTCTCAAACCATGTCTAATTTATATTTATTAATTGCTATTATTAAGTTATTTTATATTTTAATGTTTAGGTTAAATTCATTAATAATTTTTAGTTACATACTTTAAATATTATATAGATATCATATTCTCAATCCGTGTCGCATTGTACTGGTGTCTAATCAATAATATTATTTTTTTATATAATTATATATTTTTATGTTTAGATTGAATTCATTATTAATATTTATTTAAATACTTATATTATTGCAAATAACTCGTAATTTACATATATAGAATATTTGTAATACCAAAAATAAATTAATTTAATTTTTATTATAAATACAACTTATTTAATTATGTTTGTATTTAATATTTTTATTATTAAAATTAGTTTATGTAAAAACAACTAATTTAGAGTTTTTCTATTAATTATTTATAACTTATTTATATTTTTATATTGGGAGAATAAAAAAAATATAAAATAAAATAAAATAAAAATGCTGAATTAGAAAAATTATAATAAAGAAAAAAATTAAAATTGGAAAGATATATAACAAAAGAAAATTATTAAATAAGAAAAATACAATAAAAATATAATATTAAATTAGGTATATATTAGGTTCGAATCACACGAAGCACCAAAAAATTTTATTTGTCAAAAAAACCATGATAAGTAGACACATAAGTAATAATGATTTTGAAATAATATACATAGGTAATGTATATTAGTTTTGGTTTTGATGAGTATAGTGATACACATTATTACACATCGAGAAACTCATTATTTTATTTTTTTGAATATTAATAATTATATGTACCAAACTTTCAAAATATTAATATTATAAATATATATTTATTATTAAAAACTCTAAGAACATGCCTTTTATTTTATGACAATGGATCTTACATGGCATTTTCTTGGTTTTCTTATTGAGTAATTGTTTTTGAGTTAATCATAACTTTCCATGCTAGTTAATTGGTCTTAAAGTCTTTTTTAAGATTTATTTATGTTTTGTATATTTTTCTGATTTTTCTAATTTTTATTAATTTCTTCAGATTACTTTTATAAATTTTTTTTTTGTATTTGCAACTCTCTGTTTTATTATTCATAAATTTCTACATTTATTTTATAGTTTTTATAGTTATTTAATATTAGTACTTTTTTGATTAATTTTAAAATATATTTTTTTTCAGATTTATTTATTATATTTATGTCTTTTGTGTTTTTTTAGATTTATTTATAATTTTTATATTCATTTTTTTTTCTAATTTTGTAAAAAAAATTTATTAAAAATGATGGTGTGGTGTTCGGTGGAAAAAGCCCCAATGTTGAATGATATCGGCCAAAATTAAATTTTCATGTGGAATTTGTCTTTAAAATTGACTTAATATTGTGAGGCTGAAATCAATTGATTGTATTTTAGTGAGACCAAGTTTGAACGTTCTATATAATTGTTGAACAAATTATGAATTTTCCATCATAGGAAAATGTTTGTTTATGCATACCTCATAAAAATATTCCAAAAGTGGTAATATTTTGTAAAGTATTTTGTAGATTAATTTTACCCGTAGCTTAAAAGTATGAAGGCATATCCTTCAGGCAAACAAATATCCCCAAAATGTGAAAATAAATTATATATCATTGAGTAAACATTTTGAGTAACACATTTTATATTAATAACGAAAATGACAAATATCCCCAAAATTTGAAAATAAAACGCGTTAACGTTAAGGTAGTATTTGAAATTTTGAAATAACTTTTCTTTTTTGGGAAAAATATTAAATTAGAAAAAATATAATAAAAATAAAAATATTAAATTAAATAAAATACAATAAAAAAATATATTAAATTAGATATATATTAGACAATAAGCAACCGATGTACTTATAAATGTCACTCGTGCTCATGCACCTGAATCGAGTTAGTACATTAATTAATCAATATTGGAGTTATATATATATATATATATATATATATATATATATATATATATATATAACCCGTATATTACACGGGATTTATAAAAAATTAAATATAAAAAATATTTGAGAAAGTTACAAAGTTTTAAATTTAAAATAGAAAATTGAAAGAATATGTTTTTAACCCGTGCCCTGTTCAATTTATTAATTATTATAATTATTAATTAATATTATATTTTAATATTTAGATTAAAGTCATTAATAACTATATTTACATACTTATAGAAATTCAAAAGATGTCACATTTTCAAACCGTCTCTAATCTCTATTAATTATTATTAACTCATTTTATATTTTTATGTTTAGATTAATTTTATTAATAATTGTAGTTACCTACTTTGAAATATTTAAAAGGTGTCATACTCTCAAGCCTTCTCGCATTGTGTCACTGTCTAATAAATARTAATTAATTATTATTATATAATTTTATTTTTTTTATATTTAGATTTATCATTATTAATATTTAGTTACATACTCCAATTATTGCAAATATATCATAATTTACCTATACATAATATTTAAAATTTCAAAAATAAATTATTTCAAGTTRTATTATAATTACAACTTATTTAATTATTTTCATAAATAATCTTTTTTTGTAATTAAATTATTTCATATGTAATTTGTCTTTTAATTATAATAATCAATTAGACTTTTTTCTACTAATTATATATGACTTATTTATATTTTTATATTAGTAGTATAAAAGAAAATTGTGAATTAGACAAAATATAATAAGAAAAATATTAATTTAGGCTAAATATGATAAATATAATAGAAAGAAAATATAAAATTAGGTAAGATACAATAAAAAAAATATTAAAATTAGATATATATTAGGCTCGGATGACACATTAGCAACCAAAGCACCAAGCGAACCATACGAAGCAGACACATAGATTAGAAGGATTTTGCATTAATATATACTTGTTTAACATCCGTGTATTACACGGGACTTATCAAAAGATAAATATAAAATATATTTGTGACAATCACTGAATTTTAAATCTAAAATAAAAATTAAAATAATGTATTCTCAACCCGTGTCTTGTACATGTCTAATCTATTTATTAATTATTATAAATATTGAATAATTTTTTATTTGATGTTTAAATTAAATCATTAATAATCTTAGTTACATACTTACAAAAATTCAAGAGGAGTCATATTCTAAACCCGTGTCTAATATTTATTTTATTAATTATTATTAATAAATCATTTTATATATTAATGTTTAAAATAAATTCGTTAATAATTATTAGTTACATACTTTGAAATATTCAAAAGATGTTATATTCTCAACTCGTATCGCATTGTATTGGTGTTTAATCAATATTTATTAATTATTAGTATATAATTTTATATTTTCTATGTTTTGATTGAATAAATTACTAATATTCAGTTACATACTTATATTATTGTAAATAAATCATATTTTACCTATATAGAATGTTTGAAACTCCAAAATAAAATTATTTTAAATTATATTATCAATAAAACTTATTTAATTATTTTCATAATAAATTTTTTTTTTTTTGTAATTAAAATGATTTCACATGTAGTTTGTCTTTTAATTAAAATACTAATTTAGATCTTATCTACTAATTATATATGGATTATTTATATTTTTATATTAGGAGAATCAAAGGACAATATTGAATAAGGAAAAATATAATGAAAGAATTAAATTAGGTAAGATACAATAAAAGAAAAGTATTAAATTAGGTAAATATTAGGCTCGGATGACACATAAGCAAACGAAGCACCATAATTTTTTATTTGTCAAACGAAGCATACGAAGCTGACACATAAGTTAAGACGATTTTGCATTAATATACATGGGTGATTACTCAGGTTTTTTTTATTCAGCACATATCAAAACAAGCAATACGAACTGAATGCCATAGATAAGTGAAAGATTTATTCAAGAACTACTTAAATGATAATTAATCATTATTAAGGTGTGATAATGTCAACTCATCATAGAACAGAACAGGAGAATATGCAAAAGAACAAAGATACCATTGATGTTTGGCCTAATTGCTGAAAACCCCAATTATGGTATTTGCAATTTTGAAAGATATATAGTTGAGTTGCTTTTTTCTTTTCTTTTCTTAATAAAAAAATTTCTAAAGCGGTTGATATGTAATACGTTATAAAGGATTTTGGCAGATGAAAATATTATAAAACAGAGTTACAGATTGCATATCACAAAAGTTTGTTAAAGTAAAAAAAAAAGAAAAAAAAAGTGTTCAAATATCAAAAAAGTTTATTAAAATATCACAAACATGATAGCCACACCGTATAAGACCGATCTTACACAAATATTTAACCTAAACGAATAATACCCACCAATTGCAAAAAAGAATTATATACCTTTGCAGTCAATTCGCATAGCGAAAGCCACATGCATACTATAACATCGCTATTCGTTGTACACGTGACATTCACATCCGAACGAAACTATCATCCTCATAAGAAGAAATCACAGATGTGGCGAGGTAACATAAACATCGTCCATATAAAGTTCGGTTTCTATTTTCTACCAGCAATTCATTTTCCCCTCACTGGGATTTCGCTTCAGAAATGTAAGACTTGTACTCACACCGCTCTCCGATGCTGGTGTGATCCTTGATCAAAGGGCATAAATGGAAATTTATGTATAATACTTAAATTAACGTAGCACGTAATGCCGTCTCAGCATCAACTAGTGGTTGCCCTGCATAAAGTTTAAGTTGTCCTCTCTTCACAACAATCACTCTCCATCTATAATATTCAGCTGCTTCATTTAGTTCCTAAAATAAAATTAAAAATTAAAAATAAAAATTTATTTTTTGAAAATTACAAATACAAACTACCCCAAGAGAAAGTAATTATCATAACTGGTTTTTTTTTTTGGTAATTAAGCAGAACCTTAGGGGTAGTTTTTGTAAATATCCCAAAATAATGATCAAATTAAAATTGCAGCTTGATCGAGGTACACTTACTTTGACCGTTAACGGAACAATATCAGCCTTGAAATCTTCCAAATCTTCGAAGAATGATTGCAAAATATAACGAAAGTTGGTTGCATCTCCACGGTCTTCAAATGCAACCATATGAGAAATTCGATCACCTGTGCTCGAAACGCTTTTTACCGAATAAAGTCCTTCGCCACCCTCACCATCTTCGCCTCTTCGCATAACAATCACCTCAATCGAGAAAGTAATAAATAATCCGATTAGACTTCTTTTCAACTCAGCAAGAAAATATCAACTCATCATAAAACAGTAGAATATCAAGAAGGCAAAAACACAAAGATTAACCTCGATGTCCGGCCTAATTGAAGAAAACCCCAATTACCTTTCAAAATAACAATAACACCCTATTGAGGGGGTAATTTTTGAAATATAAAGATAAATATGAAGGGAGTATATAGCATATTTAAAAATATAGAGAGAGAGACTAAACCTCAAGGATATATTTTTTGTAATGAACCCTATCGAGAAACCGAAAGCATTGGAATGAAGAAAGCTCAAAACAATCAAGACAAGAAACAAAACAAGAAATTTCATTAGTTATAAAGCAACATACTAGAACATAAGGGAGACTCAACCACCAAAAGTCAGCCCCAGTTTCGCCTTTTCGTACCGATGTAACATCTCCAACTCTTTCGCCTTCTAAACTATCATTTACTTTCGCCAGCTCATTGGATGCCACTGAAATGTCCAAAGCACTATATTTTCTCGATTTTACAGCTTCACCATTTAATTTCTTCCCATCATTTTTCTCCACGGCAATGCCTATACATATATAAATATTTGATGACTTAATTTAGTATTAATCCAGCATATTATGTGTTCAAAGGGGCAAAAAATCTAACAACAGTTTCGGGTTTCATAACAGATCCATATAATGTCGCACGATTCAAATATAGAATAAGACAGTAACTCAGTTATACCAAAATTGTATATATGTGAAACATTGAACAAAAACATAAATGAACAAACACGAACAACAATGCAGTTCAAACGAGATTCAGACAATAAAGAGGTTCAAAGGGTATTACCATTTTTCAACCCCCCAAAGCCCTTAGGTTTCTCCGTTAGATTCGCGGGCCCGCCTTTGAATTTATGCTTCTTCTTATATAACAATCCTCCATTACTCTCTCCCTCGTCCAATTCACCCTTCTTTTCCAGACCGTTAGTTTCACTCTGCTTTAGCATTTTGCCATGCGCCTTTTCTAAATTCTTTCTCAACTTAATCAACCGATCGTCAATCTCGACATCATAACCACTATTCTCCGACTCTAATCTTTCCATCTCTCGAGCCTCCCTAGCCATTACACGAATTTCCTCGATTTTCCTATCCGTCTCCAACTCATCCACGTAAGCAATCGAGTCGAGTGCACTATTTTCTTTAACAACAAATTTCACCCTTGATTTACTTTCTCCACTTTCTGTCACTTCGAGAACTGAGCCTTTCTCAGTCCCATTCAAGATTTGATTTTTATTATCAGTACCAGCTGAACTAAAAACCCAGATAGCACAAACAGTCTGGAAAACGAAAGCCCCAACCAACCAAAGCCCATAATTCAAGATTGAATTTCTTAATACATTTCTATCGATACTCACACCAATCTCTTCAAATTTTCCAACTTCTTCACTTCCGGCTTCTGAGATTTCAAACTTCTCGGATTCTAGTATTTCCTGGATTTCTTGGAAGGGTGGGGAATCAATTGGGGTTATTGGGTTTGAAGGGGGTAGTTTGGGGGTAATGGGTTTTTCTAGGGTTTTGAGGATTTTTTGGCGGAGGTGGTTTTTTCTTTTGGTGGGTTTAGCGGGGAATAAGGTGAAGGAACTGGAAACTAAAAGAACATGCTTTCTTGAGTTGAGCGTTTCGGAGGTGAATCGGCGGTAGCTACGGCGGAGGGAGGTGGTGGTTCCGGCGGCGTATTGTAGAGCCGCCATTTTGCCATGAAAAGCAAGATAGCACCAATTTTGAAAATATTGTTTTTTTTAAGAGGATTTTGAGTGTTAATAATCCGAAGAAAATAATAATAATAATAATAATAATAATAATAATAATAAAGTCTTTGTAATAATGTTTTTTTATTCTTTTAGAAGAAATATGTTAATGTGTCAAATTGGACATTAGAACCTCCCCAAATGACAATCAACAAAGCCTCATTTGATAAACGAAATTTCTTTTAAATTCTAAATTAATTAATAATCAAACATAGCTCAAAATTAATTTAGTAGTGCAAAATTCAAGTCTTAACTTTGAACAATACCGTATAGCCTTAATTGTGTTGTAATTAATTAATTGTAATAATGATATATTATGTGAATGACCTTTCTACCCCTAAATCCTAATCTTCTACCTATAAAAGGGACTCTAGTCCTCATAATAAACTACACTCTTTCAACACTCTCCTCTCTCATTCTCTCACTCTCCTTTCTCATTTTCTTTAGTTTTACAACACGTTATCAGCACGACTGTTCTACCAATTCCCCAAGCTATTATATTACCAATTCCCCAAGTGATTGTTCTACTAATATATTCCTCAAGGTATTATCAATCTTCTTTTGATCGTAAATTTCTTGTGTATGTAGATATATTTAAATTAATCTATTTAGATTATGCCAATTTGTAAAATACTCGTTCATGAATCTTTACTATGTTGAGTATATTACATGTATTTTTTTATGATTTGACTTTATGATCAATTGGCCATGTGAAAAGTAGATCTGGTTTTAGTTTTATTATTATTCCAACTAGGATTTTTTTTTCGAATCAATGATCTTACACACTATATTTTGACTCATATCGATTGGAGATTGTTAGAACATATATTATTTATATTGTCAATATTCATATTTTATATTATGGGGTGAGATCTTTTGGGCCCATTCACCCTCCATGTTGACTTCTAGATATTTGGATCCACTAGAAGATTGCATGTGTTATTATCTCATAACCAGAAGTTTATGAGAATAATTGCTCTATTGGCTATGAGATCAAAGTACCTTATGTATCTAATAAATACACTTATCATTTGCCAGTAAATTTATTTGCAAAATTTATTGATGATTTATATTTTGTTGACTATGGTTAGCAAAAGCAATTGATATGCTTTATGATATTTGTTATATCATTTGATGAGAATAATTTTTATAATTATGTTTCACAAGTATGCCAAATATGAAAATATATGTGAAACCCCCGTCTATGGCT
>BMAC01000063.1:2145444-2176899 GCA_014905375.1 Phtheirospermum japonicum | reverse complement strand
ATTTGTACATCTTTGTTTAATTTGTAAGATCTATTATTTGATCAATTTGTAAGTCATGCTTGAATTATGGAGATCAATAATTATGTTAACACAATTAGTGCCGCGTCTTTGCGAATTACCATAGTTTATGTTGACCAAAAGCATTCATTAATTGAATATTAAATACTTGATTATCATTTTTTTTTACGATATTGAATAAAGAAACATGAATGAATAATTGTTAATAATTTAGAAGATTATTAAAACAATGATTTGTTGTGATTCCCGAAGAAACCACAACCATTTTAACATATTTTATTTGTTTATTATGTATTATGTACAGTCAGAAGCCTCCATCAAAACTTAAACAAGTGCGATATTTGTAATCGCCCCACCACATGTCATGATGGATAGCGAATGCTGAGAACATATCAAATAAATATACATTTCTCTCATAATTTGTTAGTCATTGTATATTCTCAGCATTAGGGGGAGGATAGACATATGTTATGGTAACAAAACATATAAATGTATATGTCATGGTAACCAAGAAATATGAAATGCATAAATATAATCCTCGCAAAGTTTAAAACAAAACTGAAGTTTGTAACGAGAATTTGCATTTTGGATTACTGACTATAAGGTTATCAATGGTTTTCAAGTTTAAAGACTCAAACTTGAAAGTTATATAAAATCCTACAAGAGGATTAAGATGTCATGCCTGAAGCATGATAACGATTGATTCTAATATATATCCTTTATATGGAGCAATTATTTGAGATGGTCTTCTCACTGAACGTTATACTCCAGTAGAGTAAACAGACATAACAAATTATAAACCCCTGAAGAGGTTCAGGTACCTGATGATAATTTTAGAACAAAAATATCTCGATAAGTTATGTCTATATAATTGGATCAAATAGAATCAATAAGAAAACTAGTCGACTATATTTATACTCATGAGTTCAATGYTAGCGAMGATGGTYTRTTTGAATTAATTAAAAGTTATTGACACAATTGTTTGGCCAAGATTGAATATGCAATCTTATATATTGCTATATGTTTGATTAGAAGCTCATTCATATGAAATATTTTGTCAATAATATATAAATAAAGATGTATGCTACAAGAGCATTCTTTTACGTGGTTGATGATATTGAAACTTGAAGTTTCATTCAACCGACAATATAGAACAATATCATGAATGAAATCAAATCCTGAAAGGATTTTGATATGCTTGAAGCATATTTATAACATTGTCATTAATATGATGAGATATGCATTGCAGTTTTTTTCCCTTAACTGAGGTTTTGTCGAATTATCCCAGTAAGACTTTTAGTGAGGCAACATTATGATCATATTCAAAGAATAATGTACTCTTTTTCCTTCACTCGGATTTTTCCCATCGGGTTTTTCCTTGGAAGGTTTTGATTAGGCACATTTTTTGCATAATATTATATTTCAAAGTTTGAAACTAAATAGATGATAGACTCGAGAACTACTACCTATTGAAGTCACGGGGAGCAYCTGTACTCTTTTTCCTTCGATCAGTTTTTTGTCCCACAGGGTTTTTCTGGCAAGATTTTAATGAGACAACATTTGAACACTATAAGTGTGAAAAGAAATATTTCATACATGACGCAACTCATATGTGACTACATCAAAGGTGACAAGACAAGATATATCTCTCTCGAACTTCTACACACAAGACTTTCAAAAGAATGACGATATCGATATCCAGCAAATTCGCTCGTATGATAATTTGACGGACTTATTCACGAAAGCATTACCAGCATCATCGTTTTAAAAGATTAGTACACAAGATTGACATGCGGCGACTCAAAAATCTATAGACATGATTTTCAGGGGGAGTATGGCTGCACTATTTTTCCTTCGACCAGGTTTTGTCCCATTGGATTTTCCTGACAAGGTTTTAACGAGGCAGCATTTTTAAGGTCATTAAAGGGGGAGTGTTGTAATTAATTAATTGTAATAATGATATATTATGTGAATGACCTTCCTACCTCTAAACCCTAATCTTGTACCCATAAAAGGGACTCTAGTTCTCATAATAAACTACACTGTTTCAACACTCCCCTCTCTCATTCTCTCACTCTCCTCTCTCATTTTCTTTAGTTTTACAACAAATTAATTCTTTTACATTCATATTTAAAGCGGACAATATTAATAAAATAGAACAATTAAAGATTAATAGCCATGAGACATAAGATTTATTAATTTAATGAGATTATTAAATAATAGATATACTAATTTAACACTATGTTCATAAATTAATACTGACATGAAATATTATTTAATATATTGAATAATCGATGTTTTATTATCGGATTTGAAAAGGATCGGCCCACTTCCAAACTAAAATACATTCAAGAAAAAGAAAGAGGTTGACAAATTATTATCACATTCACTGTCAAATGGATATTTAGTAGAAAAAGATGAACATTCATTTAAAAATATGAGAATTCAGCTAAACAAACAATAAATATATAATTAGCATCTAAAAGTTGTTTGACTGTTTTTTTTGTTTTTTTTATTTATAAGCTCCTACAAGTTATGAAAGTGTTTGGATAATATTAAATGGTTACCTATAATCTATGAAAGCATTTGATTATACTTACATAATGACTAGACAGAATATAACAATATTGAAATTATTTAAAATACTAATTTGAAAAATCATGGAGTTGAGTGGCGTGTCGTATCAGTAATTTTGGAATAAATAAAAATATTAATGTTATTTTGATCTTTTAAATATTTAAAACCATGAAGATTATAAGCTTTCTAAACCTAAGTTTGGGTTGATCAACTTCTTTTTTTTTTTTTAAGGATCTTATAAGCATTAAAAAAAATTGTTTGGTAAATGTTTTGAAAATAAACTCATCAGTTCTCAAAAAAAAAAAAAAAACCCCTCGTAGTTGAATTTCTAGTGAATAACCTCTAAGAAAAAGTAATACACATTTCGTAACAAATAAATAAACATTAAAAAGTAACGATTCTCAATAAATAAAATGAACATCCACTTAAATATTAGCAAATCTTTAAGAAAAAACAATGAACACTCAATAATATAAAAATGAATGTAATTAATGGACTGAGTTGGACCGTTGACAGCATACTGAAACGACGGCCCGACCCAACCCGACATCGATTATATTCAACAATTATTTATAATTATTTATTTCTTTATATTGGAAATTAAAAAAAGTTCTTCCGACACGACGAATCATCTCCCAATAGAAACAAACAAATAACCCCTAAATTTCTCACCACCAATCACCCAAAGCACTCTTACCGTGTCCAAGAAACAACATGCCATCTGTACTCTACTGTCACCACTCCATTTGCCCCAACCAAACACAAACCACAAACCTTCAAACAAGACAAAATACCAACACAAGTGTCCCAAATTATTCAAATTAACCTGAAAAGACAAACCCTAAAACACCACACTATTCAAAAAAATCCATCTTTTTTCCTCAGCCTAACATCACACACAAGAAAACAATAGCATGAATACAAAAACAGTGAAAGCCTAAAAAAAGGAAAAAAAATTGAAGCTTTCAATTTTCATGGACTCAAGGCTCCACGGTGTCCCCCTTTCAGCCACAATGGCGGCTTTTCCGAACAACACATTGTCAGGTATTAGAGCTCCACTTACTTTAGATGAATCTGATTTTGAATATTCTGCTTCACCTAAAAGCCGTAGAAATAGCATTGCTAGCAGTTATTACAGTAATAGTGAGCTTGAGTCTGAGGGCTTTGAGGATGAGCCTGAAACAAAGCCTTATGTTGAAAAAAATCACCTTTTTCAAGAACATGGGTTTTATAAGCCTTCTGTGATGCACCCAGATGAGGAATTAGCTCAAGAAAGTGATAATGTTGATGGAAATTCATTTTCCGGGCCTTTTGGTAAAAAGCCAGATGAAGAATTTGCTCAAAAAAGAAGTAGTGTTGATAGAAAACAATTTTTAAGGGCTTTTGTTGGAAACCCAGATGAAAAAAGTTCTAAGGTGATTAGTAATGTTAATGACTCTGATGATTCAAGATCCTTATTGAGTGAGTCGGGTGACGAGTTTGTTGAAAGTGAGGAGGATTTAGAAAATGGGCCGACTCAAATTGCGGATATCATTAAAGCCCCAGTGGTTCAAAAGATACACATTCCAATTGCCAATATATCGAGAGACAGTGACAATGAATCTCAGGGCAGTGAGGTTTCGGAAAACGAAGGTTTCTTGGGCATTGTTAGGGTCCCGAGCTTTGAAGTTATGCATAGAGTTAATAGTGCCCCGAAAGTTAGAATTTTGGAGGTTGATGAAGGGGATGACGACGAGTCACAGGCTGAAAAGATGGTTGAATCGGAGTTTGTTAAGGATTTGGTGATTAGTGATAGTGTTTCGGGCCATAAAGATGAAAATGAGCATATTGTTGTAGAGGACATAATAAAATGTGTTGTATTATCTGATACGGTCCAAGATATTGATCCCAGTGTGAATAAAGAAGATATCTTGCATTTAGACGCTAAAATTCAAGAATTTCATGTGACCGATGTTCGGGAAAAGTGCGTGGATTTGGTTGTTTGCAGTGATAGCGATTTAAAGGATAGTCGTGTCTTTAATCAAGACGTTGAATGTGAGAAACTGGAAACTGAGAGGGAGCTTGAGATTGGTCAGATGAAAATCGAGTCATTTAGCCATTTGGAAGATGCTAGCTCTACTGGCAATGAAGCCTGTCAGTCTGTCCTTGAGATCACCGAATTGGACCAAGAGACAACAAAAGAAGCCGAAAAGAGTGAAATTTCTACTACACAGTTTGATGAAGAGGTTTTGTTAGACTATTCACAAGAGAGTGATTGCCAGGCTGTTGTGGGCTCAGATTGTGGACATAATATTGATTTTGTATCAGATGACGGTGCTGTTAAACCCGGATCTGTCGATGGTGTAGAGATTTTCCGCCCGGAACGCATCTCAGCTGATTTGAGCTCCGTGTTCGGTTCTGCAAGACCTATTTTCGAAGCAATAAATAAAAGAGAGAAAAATGAGAAGCTCGAGAGAATACGAGTGAAATATTTGCGTCTCGTTCACCGATTTGGCCGTTCTCCAGAAGATTCTGTAGCTTCAAACATTTTACGCCAGCTGTCAAAATCCCAGTCTCAGGCATTTTGTCTCGATTCAGCCCAAAACACCGTGTTGGAGCTCGAAGCGCAAACGAGGGGCGATTTGGACTTTTCACTCTGCATCCTGGTTATTGGGAAAACCGGAGTAGGTAAGAGCGCTACTATAAATTCCATTTTTGGAGAAAGCAAGACGACGGTTAATGCGTTCGAGCCGTCGACGGCTCGTGTGAAAGAAATTATTGGCAAAATCGATGGGGTCGAAATTAAGGTGTTCGACACCCCAGGCCTAAGAACTTTTCCGATCGACCAATCGTTCAATCGGAAAATTTTGTCGTCGATTAAAAAAATAATGCGAAAATCCCCACCGGATGTTATCATATACGTCGATCGCTTAGATGCAGTTTTTAGTAACCTTAACGATTTGCCTTTACTGAAATCAATCACCTCGTGTCTCGGTTCGTCAATATGGCGAAAATCCATTATTATTTTTACCCATGCAGATTTAGTATCTCCAGACGGCCCTGATGGGTATCCTTTAAGCTACGACGAATTTATTGCTCAGCAATCACAGGCAGTTCAACAGCTCATTGGACAATCGGCTGTGATGAATGACGGTGATTTGATGATTCCGGTGAGTTTAATTGAAAACGACCCGTTTGCTAATGGAGAAAAGTGGAGATTAAATCTTCTGTTTTTATGTTGCTCGATCAAGATTTTATCGGAATTGAGTTCTGTTGTTGAAATGGATAATCGTTCTGACTGTTTGAAGATGTTTTTTAGATACTGTTTTTTCGAATCGTACAATTATTGTGGTTATGATCATGGTGTGCTCTTTGAGGATAATCTTGATACAGCTAATCGTTTGCCAGCTGTGATTTCAGTTCGGATTAGCAAGGATAAAAATAAATTCGATGTCAGGTTACGTTCATCAGTCTTGGCTTTGTTTCCGGTCGCGAAAGCTATGTTCGATAAAATTTTCAGACAATCTGCTGAGGAATAGTTGTTTTCCCCCCTTAATTTTTTTTTTTACTGGTTTTTATATTTATAGTAAGGGAGGTTTCACTTATTTTGGTAGGCTGACGTGGTGTATGTTGTCAAATTCAAATATGAGATGTACAATCTTTTGTTTAATTTAGTGATTGTGTTGATCATACATTTTCTTGATGTACATTAAAAAAAAAAAATCCTATATTGCTGTGAATGATCTGTTGATCCTTTTCCAAATTTGAAATTGTGTTGTTTTTGAATCTCGGCTACAAATTTAAATTTACATACTCGAATGAATCTATAAAACAAAAAGGGAGATAGAAAGATTATTGATAATGGTTGGTACTATTTATATGATGATGTGCATATTGTTAAAATAGAAAGACTATTGGTAAAAATTCTTTTTCTTTTTTATCAAAAATATATTGTCAAAAATATATTGAATGCATAGAAAGATGATTGAAAAATAAATAAAAAAAATCGCCACATGAGTTACCAACTAACAAAAGACGATGAAGAAAAAATGGGCTGCCCGGAAATTATTGATTTCCTAAATAAATCAGGCAACATATTTTGATTACAATTATACTTTTGTTAATTTATTATTATTGGACTTAATTAAATTATCTATTTTGTGACTATTTGATAATTAAAAATTATATTTATTATTATAATTAGACTTAATTAGGTGATCTATTTTAGGTGAGACTAGTTATAACTACTCAAACATGGAATGAACGAGTCAATATAAGGGAATTATGAGAACCCTAATTTGATATTTAAGCATGATTTATATACTAAAAACTTATTCCGCATTTTTATCATATATTATATGTATATTATGTACTTATTTATCTGTAAAATTCCAAGAAGATGAAGTTGGCAAAAATTATAGAAACGTTATAGAAGCTATACTATATATATCCGTAAACTATATAGTCAAGCTTAATAACCCCATGTATCAAGAAAACTACTCCCATGACCCCATTGAAAGCCCTTATGGAGTTTTTTTTTTTTTTAATGTTAATTCTCATTTATATGAGAATTATAATTCATATACAATCTCCCAACTTAATAAAAGATGAATTTCTCCAAAGTAAACAAATAAATTAAATATAAGATGAAAAGAGGGGAAAAAAGGAACTATAAATGCTTACTAGAAAAATTATTCAAGAAAGAAAATAGGAGTAAGATAATTGTGGATTTACATTAATATTGAAATTAAATAATTTGTAAATTTTGTGCTATATATTACACACTCTCTCTGGGCAAAAATTTGAGTTGGGCCTAAATTGAGAGGTCAATGTCCACCTATTATCCACAAAACATCCCAAATTTTACTTATTTTTTCTTTCTTGAATTAAAAACAACTAACTGAAAAAGTTATTTTCATTCCATTCCGTTTCTATGTTTCCTCAACGGAAGGATAAAGCTAAAAGCTTTTGTTAATGGGAGCCATTGGGAATGCAATCCACCCAGTTCACTAAAACCTCAACTCCCACAAATATTTGCTCTCTCACTAAAATGGCTGTGCAGAATTCTTCTTACAGGGTACAAATTCTTGGTTGTTTTACGACAATTCAATCTGCTTAAATCCCATTTAGAACTTATTTCTCATTTTTTCATCGGTAGAATGTTAAGTGTTTTTTTTTTTTTTTTTGGTTTTTGGGCAAATTATAGCTGTGATATTGTACTGAAAGTGAAAGAGTCATTTTTTCCGGCTAATTCTTGCTTTTAGATACGTGCTTATCAATAATATGTAATGGGTGTTAGGTATATATACATTTAAAGTCATCAAAGCTCCATCTTTTTAGTGATCATCGTATTATTAAAGTTCCAATTTTCAATAGCAATCGTGCATGTCAAGTGTTTGATGAATTGCTTCTTTGCATTCCCCTATTTATTTATGCATAATGTTTCGTTCTTTATGGAATATCTCTATAGTTATGAAGTATATAACATCTAATATAATTTTTGTAACTTGCTCAGGCACTGTCGCTGAAAAATTGCTCGTCTTTTAGGAACACAACCGTTGTCAGTTTGTTAAGTTTAAGGAGAAGCTCCTCGGCTCTCTTACATGTGACAAGCTATTCTACTAGCTCCGGTACAGAATATTGCTCCTCTTCGAAACGAAGATCGCGTGGGCCCGTCATGGCGGGAAAGGGAAAATCCGAAGGTCTTCGAAGAATTTAAATCACGACATGGTTGAAAATTAATGTAAATATTCATGTGTTGCTTAACTTATTTTGAACATGGTTATTATTGTTCAGGTGAGAAACAGGAAGATGGGAAGTATAAGCAGACGATCGATCTCCCTAAGACCGCATTTGGTTTGAGAGCGAATTCCGTTGTAAGGGAACCCGAAATTCAACGATTGTGGGATGAAAATCACGTGTTTAAGAGGGTCTCCAGTAGGAATACAGGGGTAACTTCTTAAGGGGCCCTTTTTTTTCTTTTTTTTTTTAAATACTTATTTATTTCTGTGGTGAGTGATTAATTCTGGCTGATGCTAAATCATTTTGACAGGGCAGTTTTGTGCTTCATGATGGCCCACCTTATGCGAATGGCGATTTACATATTGGTCATGCCTTGAATAAGATTTTGAAGGATATTATCAATCGCTATAAGGTAATGTGACACAAATGTAATAGTTTTTTTTTTTTTCCTGTGTGAATCTCGCTTGTGAGTGCTTGTTCTATTTGTGATAGAATGCTGTACATGCATATCTCCACAAGCAGACTTAAAAAAAAATTATATTTGTAACTATTTCACGTCATTTGTATCAGCTTCTTCAGAATTTCCAAGTTCATTACGTGCCTGGTTGGGATTGTCATGGATTGCCAATTGAATTGAAAGGCAAGCTCTAGTTCCCTTTGTGTATAGTGTGTAAATGCATATTAAAGTACATGTGGTTGTTGGGCTGTATCACAGATCTTGTTGATTTGTTTCAGTTTTGCAGTCACTGGATCAGGATGCCAGAAAGGAGCTGACCCCTGTAAAATTGAGAGCAAAGGCTGCCAAATTTGCAAAATCAACTGTCAAGAATCAGATGGCAGCATTTAAGGTTGTACTTTAATTTTATCAGCTCAGCCAATTTTTTTTCCTATTTCTAAATAAATAAAATACAAAAATAGCAGGAAGGATGTTGCGCCACCTAGATAGTCTCCATTTGTTGAAGACAAAAACTTGTGTACACCCTCCTGACGGAGTACCGGGTCCAGATTTTTAGTTTTTAAGTTTTTTTGGGTTCTGTTTAGGGTTTTTAGTTTTTTTTAAAGGGTTTTCAGTTGTTTTTAGTTAGTTTTAGTTTTTATTGGGTTTTCAATTTTTTATTTTAAAATTTAATTTTAGGGGAGGGGACCTGCCTGACAGGAATGTGCCTCTTTGTTCAATTTCTATTCTGTCCTGTTTTGCGGATGTAATTTTGGTATACATTGGGTAATCTTGAGGTGAAAATGTGATGTATTCCTCCATTTGGGCGACTGAGGATATATTAATATTTATACTTACTGTGATGACAAATATCTGTTGTAATGGTTACAGCGTTATGGTGTGTGGGGAGACTGGGATCATCCGTATCTCACTCTTGATCCAGAGTATGAAGCTGCTCAGGTAAATCGTGTCTCATTTTGGATATTTTGGCAAATTACGACTAATATGTCTTTATATTTTTATAATATATAATTTAAGCTCCAGGTACATTTTTGGGGTTTGTTACTGTACACTTTAGTTCATAATTTTATTGTGTCCAGAGTGATCTTACTTTTTTTATCTACTTGGTTCATGTGTACTGCACTAGATTGAAGTGTTCGGTAAAATGGCCTTGCAAGGATATATCTACAGAGGCAGGAAACCGGTTCATTGGAGCCCCTCATCTCGAACTGCCCTCGCCGAGGCTGAATTAGAGGTAAATAATGAATCTTTTTAGGTTTTCGCTCTTCTTCTTAAAGAAATTCATTTAGCTCCCTTTTTTTTTTTTGGAAGAAAATAGTGTGAAAGAGTTGTTTGGAAAATAAGAATAAATTTCGAGTGTTATTAGATATGATTTAAAAATGTTAGACAAAAACTTGTGTACACCGGCCTGACGGAGTACATTCCATTAGGCAGGGCACAAATTTTTGTTTTTTAATTAGTTTAGTTTTTCTTTTAGGGTTTTTTTATTTTAGGATTTTTAGTTCGTTTCCCTTCATTTATTCAGGGTTCTTTTTTTTAGTCTTTTGGTTAGTTTAGTTTTTATTGGGTTTTATTTTTTCTCTTTTAAAAAAAAAAAATTATTATGAAATTTAGTTTTAGGGAACTTGCCTAATGATTAGGCTGTCTGAAAGGAGTGTGCCTCAAAGTGTATCGGTCTTTTTAGTAAAGTACTTTATTTTTTGAAAAATTCTCACAAACAATTGCATGTTTGGACAAAATAAAAATCAGATATAATCACTGCCTTAATTTCTTATCGGTTCTACTTTTTTATGTGCAGTATCCCGAGGGGCATGTTTCAAAGAGCATGTATGCCGTTTTTAGATTAATCAGTGCCCCTACTCCATGTAAATTGCTAAATGAATTCATTCCTAATTTGGGATTGGCTATTTGGACTACAACTCCATGGACTATTCCTGCTAATGCTGGTAAACTTTTTCGTGCTTTCTTTGAACTATCTTTTTTTTTTCTTCTTCTTATTTATTTATTTATTTATTTATTTATTAAGATGCTTAATTTCATGAGTTTAGTATGCCTAGTTTAAGGAAACATGATATACACCACATATTGGTGTGTTTTATTTCATTTTATCTCATCTTATTTATTTTTATTTTATCTTATCATATCTAATTTATTTATTTATTTTATCTTATCTCTCGTGCTTGTATATCTAACCATGTACGGTGAGGATTTTTTGTCCTCAGCTGTTGCTATCAATCCAAAGCTTCAATACGCTGTAGTTGAAGTTGATTCCAGTTCAGAGGACTTAACTTCTTCACCGGTCGTCAAAGAGAAAAAAAGACTCGGCAATATCTTGAAGGAACATGCCAAACCCTACTTAGTTGTTGCATTGGACCTCGTGTCAACTCTAGAAGAAAAATGGGGTGTGAAGCTTATCGTGAAGACAACACTCACAGGCTCCGAACTTGAACATTGCAGGTTCTATTTTAAATAAATAAATATCTTTTAAAATTACAGTTACCCCCGTGATATTTGTTTCTATTTTACAAATTGCACTCCTATTGAGATATTTGTCAAGTAAATAAAAACCTGTGTAATTTTGAAAGATAAGTACACTTTTTTGTAATTAGGCTAAACATCAGGGGTGTTTTTATATTTTAACCCTTTAAAATGAACATTTAGTTTTGATTTTTAACTGCGATTCCAGATATGTTCATCCCATAGAGAATCGAGAATGCCCAGTCGTTATCGGTGGGGATTATATCACAACAGAGTCAGGAACTGGATTAGTCCATACTGCTCCTGGCCATGGTCACGAAGATTACATTACGGGCCTTAAATATGATTTGCCCGTTTTGTCCCCCGTGGATGATGGGGGCATATTTACTGAAGAAGCTGGGCAATTCAGTGGTTTGGACGTGCTTGGCGATGGCAATATTGCTGTTATTGAGTGCTTGGACAAGAACTCAGCACTGATCATGGTTGAGCCATACAGTAAGTTAAACTCTAGGATTCTTTCTTAATTTCTGGTATAATTACAAAAATACCCCTGAAGTTTGATTCGGCGTTAATATTAAGGGGCTAACTGTAATATTTTTAATAAATGTGAAGGGGGGGTTTGAAAAATTTTTTGCTTATGAAGGGGGTGAATGTAAGACCAAATAAAATTGGAGGGGTATTTTTGTACTTTTGAAAGTTGTATATTTTTTTTAATTAGGTAAAACTCAAGGGTATTTCTTGTAATTCACCCTTTTATAATTTCCTTATAATATCACTCTAACACAAAATGCAGAACACAAGTATCCTTATGATTGGCGAACAAAGAAGCCTACGATTTTCAGGGCAACCGAACAATGGTTTGCTTCAGTCGAAGGGTTTCGTAATGCTGCCATGGAGTCGATCGATCAAGTAACCTGGACCCCCCCACAGGTGAACCAGCTATTCTCTTTTAGTGCCATGTACATAATTACAAAAATGCCCCAGAGGCTTAGCCTATTAACAAAGAACTCCAGTTATCTTCCAAAATTACAAAAAACTCCCTTATTTGCGAACCTGCGAACTAGTGTTTTTATTATATACCAGCTGTGCTTTATTATACAATCACAGTGCTTTATTAATATATTTTTATTAATATATCAGTTATATACACCAGCAGTGCTTTTATTATATAATCCTAATGCTTTTAATCAAATAAGGAAAAATACAAAAAATCTGATCCATCCATTTAATTAGATCTAAGGCCCATAATTGACCTTATATATACATGTACTTATTTGTGAACCTAAGGTCAATTATGGGCCTTAGATCTAATTAAATGGATGAGTGACTTTTTGTATTTTTCTTTATTTGATAAAAAACTATAGGATTATATAATAAAAACACTGCTGCGTTATATAACTGATATATTATAAAAGCATTGTGGTTATATAATAAAAACACTGCTGGTATATATTAAAAGCACGAGTTCGGAAGTTCGCAAATAAGGGAGAGTTCTCATTGGAACCCACTCCTGTATACTTATATATCTTTTTATTTTTTTGGTAATTTGCCCTTAATCCTCTTGCTTTACACCTTACCAAGCTTCTCTGTGGCTAAACAATTTTTGTAAAACGATATTAATAGGCACAAAATCGAATTTCTGCCATGACGTCAAGCCGTTCTGATTGGTGTATCTCGCGGCAAAGAACATGGGGTGTGCCTATCCCGGTATTTTATCATGTGGAGTCAAAGGAGCCATTGATGAATGAAGAAACTATTGATCATATTAAGGGTAAGGGCCATTTAACTTTTAACTAGTCCATTTTTCAATCTCACCTTACTTTTTTGTTTTGTTTTTTTAAGTGAAAATAAAATTTAAAAAAACTTCTCAACGTTTGTTTTGGCAGCTATAATTTCTCAAAAAGGAAGTGATGCATGGTGGTACATGAAGGTAGACGAATTGCTTCCGGAAAAATATCGCAATGAAGCATCAAGCTATGTAAAAGGAACGGATACAATGGACGTTTGGTTTGACTCAGGTATACAAATAGAATTTTATTTAATTTGTTTATATTAGTAAAGGCAATCAAGTGCACAATATAAACTATTGGAGTTTGTTTTTTCTCAAGAAATTTGGCCTCTTTTGTTTTCATTTTCTTTTATTACTGTAAAAAATATTAGTCTGGCACCGTTAATATTAATTCGATTCGATATTTTAGGTTCTTCATGGGCTGCTGTGCTGGCGAAGAGAGATGGGCTTAGTTACCCTGCCGATCTCTATCTCGAGGGTACAGATCAGCATCGTGGCTGGTTCCAAAGTTCATTATTGACAAGTATTGCTACAAATGGTGAGACACGAAACGAAATGATCATCCTAATTGAAATTACGCATATTTATGATATTTTATACTTATAATTCAGGAAAGGCTCCATATCGTGGTGTCATTACGCACGGATTTGTACTCGACGAAAAGGGCTTAAAAATGAGCAAATCTCTAGGAAATGTTGTTGACCCGAGAACTGTTATTGAGGGAGGGAAAGACCAGAAGGTATAATTTACAGAAAACCCCAACTGTATGTCAAAATTACAAATGCCCCTTATAATATTTTACAAATTACACCTCAATAGTCAAGAAATTGTAAACCTCAAAGGGGTGTTTGTAAGTTTGATGGATAATTGGGTTATATTTGTAATTAGGCGAAACCTCGAGGGTAGTTTTGTATATCTCTTTACGTTTTTCTAAAATGCTGAAAGTTTGTGTTTATCTTCTTCAACAGGACGGCTTTGGTGCAGATGTGCTTCGGCTCTGGGTCTCGAGTGTAGATTATACGAGTGATGTGATGATCGGGCCTAGTGTTCTTCGTCAAATGTCAGATATATATAGGAAACTAAGAGGAACATTACGATTTCTTTTGGGAAACCTGCATGATTGGAAAGTAAGCCTTTTTCATACTACACAATAGTCTTTCTCCTATATTCTCATACTTATCAACTTATGTTAATTGTCTTTGTTAATTTCTGCAGGCTGATTATGCTGTTCCTTATACTGAGCTTCCGATGATCGATCAATATGCTTTATTTCAACTTGAAAGTGTTGTGAAAAACATTAAAGAGAGCTATGACAATTATCAGTTCTTCAGGATTTTTCAGGTATATTCTGCCAATGGGATTGATATACTAAACCCATCACCGTTTTACGGGATTCTAGGGAAATAAAGCTAGTTTTCATAAAAATAAACTAGGCAATTATTTTTTCCATCCTTGCAGATCATTCAACGGTTTGTGGTCGTTGATCTCTCAAATTTTTATTTGGATGTTGCCAAAGATCGACTTTATGTTGGGTAAGCATTCAATTGGCTTCATCATTTACATATAGCTTTTCATTTCAAGCTTCCGTTTTTAAAGATTCATGGTGCCCTTCACAAATACAAAAAATGTTTCAAAGTTGCTCTTTTGGTGATTTTGTGATAAAGATGGTATAATCCTTGTTATTTTATTTATTGTAACCTCGCAAAATCTATTCAATCGTAGAATTAGAGTTCTTGAACTGTATTAACAAGATTATTATTATTATTATTTTATTTTTTTTCTTCCAGGGGAACCTCTAGTACTACAAGGAGGAGTTGCCAAACAGTCCTTGCCGCACATCTACTTTCGATTTCAAGGGTCGTTGCTCCGATCTTGCCGCATTTGGCCGAGGATGTGTGGCAAAGTCTTCCTTTCCCATTCACTGCCGAAGATGGATATACGGCTAACTTTGTCTTTGAGTCAAGATGGCCTGTGTTAAATGAAAGACACCTCACATTCCCAGAGGAAGAGGTTAATTTTTGGGGAACAATTCTCGAGGTAATAATAATAATAATAATAATAATAATAGTAGTAATAACTACAACTAAAAAACTATTTAACAAAGTTCAGTTGTGAAATTGGTAGGAAAACAAAGGTTTTTATTTATATATTTTCCTTTTTCTGTCGATTTATACCTGGGCATATTAATACTAATATAAGCTACTTTACGCAGCTGAGAACCGAGGTTAACAAAGTGCTTGAGATTGCTCGTACTAAGAAGTTGATTGGTTCCAGTTTGGAGTCGAAAGTCTACCTCCATGCATCCGATGCTGACCTGGTTTCAAGATTAGTCGAAATGTGTGCATCGGACAATGATGCTGATACGTTGCATCGCATCTTCTTAACATCTCAGGTACACTTGATTTCTTTTACTCTCTATTGATACTTTATCTGTTACAGAGAAGATTATATGATTAAATACAAAAATTACCTTTGCTACCTGATTACCCATACACAAAATAATAATAATAATAATAATAACCCAGGTTTGCTATTTTTTCGTAACAAATATTCCTTCATGGTGGGGGAAATTTGTGAAATGGAAACAAATAAGGGAGTATTTGTAATTTTGAAAGATAGATGGGTTTTTTTGTAATAAAATTAAACCTAAAGGATATTGTTCGCAGTTGGCCCTTATACTAATTGTTTTCTCACCATGTGATATTGGGGCTTCAAATATTTAAAGAATTTTACGTGTTTCTTCTCGTGACGAGAAAATCGAATTTCATTTTCGCTTCCTTTTTCTGTGTGATTAATTATTCAGGTGGAGATTCTTCCTTCTTTGGAGAACGTGAGAGAAGACAATATACCGTGCACTGGAGAGTATCTAATCGAAGACCAGAGCAAAGTGTGGATCGGTGTGTCACGTGCAAACGGGTTGAAATGTGAAAGATGTTGGAATTTCTCGCTTCAAGTCGGTGCTTACAACGATCACCCTACACTTTGCAGTCGTTGTCATAGTGTGGTTAGCCAGCCGATCCCAGCTCTGGCCGCGGCAAGTTCTTGAGATTTCTTATACATGCCCAACAAGGTCTTTCAAAGCAGGCGGAAAAATTTTTTGAAGCATTTTTTGAGTACAAAATAATTTTAATTTTTCTTAATTGAGATGTGGCATGTGTATATTAGTATGCAATCCCACATTATAGGGTTTCTTTCTCTCTCTCTCTCTCTTTTTTCTTTTTTCTTTTTTTTGAGAAATCATTGGTTGGGTACATCATTCAGGTGAACTGAATTTCATATTTGTTCACTCTTGATCATAATATCTTTTTAGGACATCAGTTTATACATGTGCAATGGCTGTTGAAAGAAAAAATTCAGATTTTATAGGATGTCAATCTTGCCCCGACCTGATCGGTGTCATTTGGGGCGTCCAGCCCTGTGACCAGTGGCAGGTGCCATCTCTGTGCCCTGTGGGTCCCAGCCTGACCTGACCCGCACAAGATTTTTTTATTTTTAAAATATATTTCAAATATATATTTCATATGATTATTTAAATTTTATTACATTTAGTATTATATTTATCGTGTGCCAATTGATAATGACATTTTTATGAATAATATATATTAACAAAACAAAATAAAAGATAAAAATCATATAAATTTAAATTTAATAATAAAAAATTAAAACAACTAATTTTATGGGTGGACGGACAAGCGAGGACCCCGTCGGGTCGGGGTCCACTTGTACCCGGCCCATTGTCATCCTTCTTTCAAAACTAAAATGTGACACTTGAGTAGAGATTGCAATCGGATACAAGTTTCATTTTTTGTTAGGTGTAAAAATATTTTCCCAAAACGCAACAGTTTTTTCTTCTGAAAAATACACTATTTACTCTACTCGGTTTCATTTTTTCCCACCAATTATATCTACTCAAATTTCTTTGAAAAACAATCAAAACATCAAATTCAATATTGACTCACAATATTTTTAACACCAATCATATGAATATCATATTTTATCAAATATATATGTAGATAATATATATTCTCTAACAGGGACGGGTAAATATCTAAAATGAAAAGACACCCTAATAGCCCTTAAAAATTAAATCGTTTAAAAATAAAGGAGGCGTGCAGAAACACTATTATAAAAAGACACTCAGCAGCATCCACTCAAAGTCAATCGCACCACATACGAATACATATAAATTGTTAAACAGAAAAAACCTAGTCAAAATTTCAATTTGATTCAAACCATTATTCATCAGCTTGGACGAGAACGTACACGTTAGTAAAAGCCATATATAAAACAATAAAATATAACACAGAAGTTTAATATGCTAGCTGCCCAGGCACAAATGAATAACCATATAGTGTAACTAATTACTCGGGCAGTGCTCGAAACTTCTTTTGTAAACTTTGATTGTGGGCCCCAGTAACGGAATCACATCGAATGTTGCAATGATTCCGAACCCTCTTCATCCTGGGGTTGTATTTGTAAATCCTGTAATGCCCGACATAAATATTATTAATTATAATAACTGTATTTTTATACTAACTCAAACGAAATTTTATAGAACTCAGCGCGCAATCCAATTTCTCATTCTGTGCGAAGCAGTAATAAAAAACGGTAAAAAAGGCAAACTATTTATAGAACTCATAGCGCAATCCAATTTACCTGTGTTTGTAGTAATTGATTCGGTTGCTGATCTTGGGACATTGGATACGCTTGAGGTTGAGACATCCTATAATAAGGTTCTTTGAGATCGAGTTTGCCGGATGACGTCTGGAGTATTCCTCCTTGTTCAGCACCCGGGCCCCACATTTTAGCTATTTAAATACAAGACAAGAATAGTCAGTTAACTAAAAAAATGGATCATTACGAAACCTATCCCCCAAGTTTCACTTAATTAGTAGTAGTAATTACAAAAAATCCAGTTATTTGGATGGTTGCAAAAGGTACAAGAGGGTTGACCTAATTACCAGCTAACTTTCAGTATTACAAAAATACCCCTGAGGTTTGATTCAGTGTTAAAATTAAGGTACTAATTGTTATATGTTTACAAATCTGAAGGTCCCCGGATTTGAACTTTTTTTTTGTTTGTTTATGAAAGAGGGTAAATGTAAGACGAACTAAAATATCAGGGATAGGTTTTTTTTGGGGAATTAGGTCAAACCTCAAGGGTACTTTTAGTAATTAACCTAACCCCCTTTTTTAAGATGATCATCAGGGGTTGTTCTTGTAATAAACCCATAAGAAATTAAAACAAGTACGAGGAAATGATTTGTGAAATACTTGAAATAAAACATGTAGCAACCAACCTGACAATGTTAGGTATATGGTATAACTCTGAGCTTTATGGGCGACCATACGAAGTCGTCCAGTTATCTCTTGGCCAGGCATCACATAAATAGGCTGGGCTAAAACACAACGCAGCTGGTACCAGTGTGTTGTAGGCGCACCAGGAGCGGTGGTAAGCCACCGTTGTACGGTGCTAATGATGCATAAATTAATAAAGTTAGCACAATTTGTTAGACATAAAAATGTTGGGAAACATTAATGAGCACACAGGTACGCAGGATCGGACTATTATTACCTCCCATTGAACAATACGTCGAACCAACAGGCCAATCCATGGATTCTGGTGCCAACAGAAGATACAAATTTCAAAGGAACGTCGATTTCATACAAGTCCTCTTCCTGTCAGATGATTTATTCGAAAAGAATATTAATAAATTATCAGTCTCGAGAGTGATTCTAAAAATAATTTTTATTTATAATAAAATTATTATAAAAATTATTATCATTACTCAATTTTTATTTTTATTTACATTTCATTTGACATCCACGATATAAACAAATCCTAAATACAAACAAATCCTTGTATTACCAAGATATAGGCAAGAAATAACTCGACATACACTTCAAAACATCTTGTTTAGAGAGAGAGATTCATATTACAAGTGCCAACAAAAGTGATACCAACAAGCTGTAAATTATATTTGGTAAAAGAAACAGTAAATGGACTTTGAAGTTGTATTTTTACAAACAAATTTGTCGGTAAATCTAGCACACCTACCTTAGCAGTAGTGAAGTCTATCACATGTGAGATCGCAGGAGCCACCAATAACCTAGGATCAAAAGCATCCACCACTGGCTGTAACATTCAGAGGCAAGACAAAATATAATCAAGATGCATTAGATGAACAGCAGATTACTAACTGTTGCACATCAGATTAGGAGAAAGTGGGATGAGTATGGGGGGTGAAAAATAGCAACTCAAGTGAAATATATAAGAAGGTTTACATCATTGTAAATGAGTTTTTATTAATTCAAGTGATAGCATTGCTTATACATCATCTAGAAATGATAAAAGCAACAAGGTAATGACTTAAAGTGTATAAGATTGATGACATATCTAAGTAGAGCGGAAATAAAAGGCATACAAAGGAGAATAAAATTCAACCTGTGAGAAGTATCCTTGAAAGGCAGTGCCATGTAAAGGTGTCAAGTTAACACCATAATAATTTTGTTGCTGCCAAAACAAAGCCTGAACAAAAAAGAACCAAAAGAAAAAAGTTTAATCTCATTTGAATGGCGAAAGCAATATGAAGGCATTCCTGATAAACTCAAACTTTGATCTATATTGAAACGTCCAACTTATCCCCTCTCTAGACATTATTCATGTGTAATCAATGAACGATTAACCCAAGTGTAAGAGATAACACAGCCATAATAGATGCTTACCTTATTTGCAATTTCTATATATAAGTATTCATCACTAAATGGCGCCATATGTATCCTACAAGAGCAAATGAATATGAATACCAATCATGGGATACGTCAAAACCACAACATCACAAAGAAAGTATAATTTCCAGCAACATTCACCTTCCAATAGTTGGAAACATTTTCCCACTTGGGACAAGGAATCTATCTCTTGCAATTATGTACGACTCAAGCATCCTCTCATTGACAAGTAATGTCCCTGAAGGGCGAATCGGGCATCAGTAAATGCCTTCAGAACATATTCAGACTACATAATGTCATGAAGAGCAGAAAAAGAAACCATGCATACCCATTGGTTCAGATATCAAAATATCTGCCTTTTCAGGTAATTCAACCTCTTCAACTTTACCCTTGATTACCTACAAAACAAAGGACATGACACTAGTAAGAGAACTGTAGAATTAATGAATTATTGGTCTCACAAACATTTAAGAGTGTGCAAACAGACTTACTGTTATTCTTTGGCTGAGAAGAGGATTCCCAGCTATGAGTTTACGAGCATAATCTGCCATTTCTGATGCTTCAACAGCATAAACATGTTTCGCGCCAGCCTAAGAGAAAGCATGTCAAATCAACAATGCTGATGGATGGTGCAAAATGAATGAGTTTAATTCACAGTAGTGTTTAAAAATAATGTGCACTTCAAAACCTGGGCAGCAAATAGTGATAAAATCCCACTACCAGCTCCAACGTCAACCACCACACGGTCAGTAAAATCAATACGGTTCTCAAGGACTGCAGCATAATAAGATCCTGGAACACAAACATTTACACCATTCATGGATATACAATTCCAACAAGCTTTTCAAAATTTGGGATGAACAAGAAAATGGAACAACCACCGGATAACAAATAGAAAGAGAGTACTAATTTTCAGCTCAGATATGTGACCTGTTCTCACATAATCCTGCATCATATTTTGCTGGTGTAGAAGCTGCCCGTAGTAATGAAAGTACATTTTGGCAGATGATGCCTCAATTTTGTCATCAAACTTGCTTATTGACGATGACACAATTCCGTTTGGCAGCGATGATCCTGAAGAAAAAGAATGGCAAATGAGACCTCCTGGAACCCCTGCCTCAATTATTATTAAATTTTGTGATGTTGACATAGGATTGAAATCAATTATATTAGAGAAGTTTCAAATTCTCTGTAGATCAAATTAATCACCGGCCTCATATTCTTTATCAGGTATTAGATGAAAAAAGCAGCAGGAAACTTAAATAAAAGATAAATGATGTTAAAAAACCACATCCAACACGCAAACAATTATAACATAACACCAACCTTGAACATCGAGGTCCTTCTTCCATTGGTCAAAGGCACAATGGAAAGCACTACTTTCCTCCTCGTTTCTAAACTGTATGGTGATTGCCTTTGAATAGTTTTTCTGATTCAAAGAAAAAGGACAACAGATAAACAATTTGCTTCAAAACAAAGCACAGTTCAAGAGAAATCAATACTTTTAATCCTCGAGTAGGAAAACATGTGCGCGATTATATATAGGCAATGAATTGATTACATACCTCATTATTAGTTTCAGAAGCTTTAGATGTACACAATGACTGAAACGAACCTAGCTTGAAAAGCTGAAATAAAAACCAAAATAAAATAAAATGAACCATCGCATAAAAAAGAGAGAGGGCGAAAGAAAGAGAAACCAAGATAACAACATAAATATCGAACAGATAGGGAACTCAACTGGCACATTATTCATCGTGTTATATAAAGATAAAAGGTGGCTGCACTTGGACAAAATATAGTATTTTCCTAATGGTGAACTCGAAAAGTTTCATTCATAAAGTCAAATAACCATTTTTATACTAAAGATGCATTATATTCAAGTACCATGCAAATATATTCTAAGGCAACCACACCTACAGTATTTTCTAGTACTAAATAGGCTGAGATTCCAGCTGCTTGGCTAACTTTCCACAATGTATTTCTTTAACTTATCTTCTCTTCCACAAACTTTAATGTTTTTAAACAATATATAACGAAATGAGAAAATCAATCTTTTCTATTTTTTTTATTTTTTTTATATTATATAAAGTGCTGCTAATAGAAAAATCCAAGGTCTATTTATCTTAAAAATTCGAGTATTCCATTAAGAATCAATTCAAGCACGATAAAAAATAAAAGAATTCATCAGAAAATCTACAAAATATAGACTGCCATACAGAAAACCATTAAAAGCAACCAAATAATTTACCAAAAAAAGAGGGAAAAACTTAATGCACACTTTATTATATTAGGCTTAGTTCTCACCAATTTATCAAATTAACTATAAGAAAACCTCTGCATACACAATACGAGCACCACGTTGAAAAACGAACAAATATTTCTAAACCTGGCAGCTGTGGAGATCAAACTGAACCGAGTCACTCGAGTCGGACTCGGAGCCAAATTGAAGCGAGTCGGGCCGGAATCGAGCCACCACCGGCGGCGAAGGACCACCGGAAATCGACAGCTGCGAAATTGAAGCCACCAAAAAATCTTGCTCCTTCAGCTTATTATTCTCCATTAATAATAGATATTGAAACTAACTGCTACCAAAAAGAATCTAAAGGAAAATTGAGGTATGAAGATGTATGTAGAGCAGTGGATGATTTAGGGTTTTTAGTGGAGAGTAAGAGAAAAGGTTTTAAGTGCCCTTTTTTTTTTAGTTTGTTTGGAGGCGTTGATGGTCGGGGTTTTCGATGGTTTGCTGTTGCTAGGTATGGTGTACCCGCGGTGCAACTGGTGACGTGTCGGGTTTAGATTGGTCAGGGGCTTTGTACTTTGTTGGTTCTGTGGTTTTGGCCCTTTTGGTGTAAATTTTGATTCTAGAGTACAAAAATAGTAGTACAAAGATATGTATTTTGGACCTTTTGGTTCACTCGTGAATTTTAAGACTTCGAAAGAATATTTATTTTCTTTCTTGTCATCTGTATTGAACATTGCTCAATGAATTCAATGTAGTAGTATAATGAATTCTTATTTATGTCACGTAAAAATATATATTGAAGATGGTCTCCAAATTATGAATATTGTGCATTACTTTTTTCATGGTAGATTTTACGTAAAATATAGAAAACTAAAAGATCATATTATTTCCGTCAAATTTTTGAGTCACTGATTATATTGATTGCCACTACAAATATTTATTGCATATATCATCTGATAATTGCCTAGTCCAATGTCAAATGTAGTTATCGAATAAATTAAGTATAATTAAATAGAATGTGAAATACGTGAAATGAATGTTTAGTGCACAACTTTAAAATTAAAAAATCATATCCACGTGGACAATTTATAATATTTATATAGAAAAGAAAAAATGAAATAGTTACAAATAAGAAAGAAAATCAATTATTAATTTAATTTTCTCTTTTTACTCTCAATTTGTTAATTAATATGTAGAAAATGATGTGAATGTATAATACCGTTCTTTATATTGCAAATATTAATTATGAACACTATTATCACAACATTAGTAATTACATGTAACAATGTAAATTAAAAATTAGTGAAGATAATATTGATGTTGGTGGGTAGCATGTGTTTAATCACAACTATATTTTATATGGAGATGCTCGATGGTCAAAGTAATTATATGCAACCATCAGCTGATTTAATTTTGTTCGTTAGTATTTTCTTTTCCACTTTGGAGTCGAAAAAGTCCAAGTACAGCGTCTTTTGAATTTTAGATAGCAAAGCAACGCAAGTTGTATTTTCCATAATATGTTAGTAATCATTTAAAGAACTTGAGATGATTTGTGTCATTTCAAAACAAAGTTATGTTATGCCAAAAGCAGTAACTTTTAAAGAAGTTGAGATGATTTGTGTCATTTGTCAAAGTACAGGAATAATCTTGAATGATAGAATGAGTCATGTTTTGGGCTACGCCAAAGCAAAAGCCAGAAGCTCCAGCTTTTGCTTTTTGTCCTGTAAAGTGCCGAAAATAAGATCAAAGAGAATGAATGACAGAAAAGAATATATCAAACTAAGCATTAAACCAAGATTCAAAATAAATAAATATTGAACACTCACAACACAAGCCAGAAATTAAGATTCAATATAATTCCAAAGGTAATGTCGATGACGACGAGCGTCAACCGGTCCAAAATCATGTAACTTAAATAACTATGTCACAACACAAAACGAACGAATACGAAATACATCAAGACGAACTCTAATGCCACATGAGATAATTAAGACACCGATAAAAAATAGTAACATTTACTACCCGTCCCTTTCTATGTGCATTCCAGAAAAAACGATGCTACACCTTCACAGCCTTAAACGCCGGGTGAAGCAACCCAAGCTCATCCTTCACCTCAAGCGGCTTACTCGTCTCGTTCCTAATCCTCTGCACTCTCCTACTCCCCAACGACTTGTGCATAAACCCGTACATCTGCAAAATCTGATCGTCCCCGAAATTAAACGCCCGATCCATCTGCTTCAAACACCTCTCCACCGGATAATCCCCGAATTTCCCACACGGCTTACACCCGACAAAATGCGTCACGAGCGGCCACCGATGATCCCCTAAACCCGGGTGATAATTCTCGATCATCTCCTCGTACTTATCCACCAATATCCCCCAATACCCGTGCAAATAGTACGCGTTCTCGAGATACACCTTGTCCCCCCATTTCTCCCTCTGGGTCGCGAGTATGTAAACCATCGCCGACTGGTCATCCGCCTCGAAAACGGGCCGACCCTTCAGCTCCCGCGTCAGTAATTTCCCGGCCTCGTCCCGGATTTTCCCCTTGGGACCCATTGGGGCCCAGATGTCGAGCATGTCCAACGACCACTGAGAATTCCTCAAAAGGAAACTGCCCGTGTTCAAACCGATCCAATTCTTCTGATCGTAAATCATCTCGTTCCAGCCGTGCATCACGAAATTGTGATCCTTGTACCTCTCCCACGGGACCTCGAACGCCATGTCGGTGAACATGGCATCACTATCCATCCACCACAAGAACTCGACCTCCGGATGCGAGAGCAGAAGCTTCCGGATCAAGGGCAGTTTCGCCCAGAACCCGGCCATCTCGGCGTCCAACAAGGCCATGTTGTAGAAAATCTCGATCCCGTGAAGCCGGCAATAATCGATTTTGTTTTTAATCGATTTCAACAAATAATGATCGCCCACGGGGTTTTCGCACGGTTTAGGCGATGAACCGGTGACCAACAAAACCCTAGGTTTATTCTCGGCAATGAAATTGGGGAAATTGGGGTTGTTCTTGAGCCATTCGGATCTCTGATCATCCCAATCCGATATTTTCGGGCCGAGAGTGTACGGCTGAGATGGATCGCGCTTGAATTCCGGAACTCCATCATCCTCGTCTTTCAAGACCTTAGTTATGTCAAACTCAGCGTAGTTTTTATTATCCGCATTACTAACCGCGGTCGATTTTTGCTCGATCGAAACCTCTTCCAGGACGCGGCGCGGCTCGCCGCGGCGGCTGATGTAGGAAAAGGTTTCGCGGATCTCGTCGAGATCCTTCTCCGGCGTGCCGAATTTTCCGGCGCCTAGATTGCCTCGCAAAACGATAACTGTGAGGGCAAGGCAGAATAGGGTTAGCTTACCCTTTTGGAGGAGGCGGTGAAACTGTCGGGCCCTGAGCGGGCTAAGGATCCGATCCAGCATCGCGATTCGGATCCTGATTCAGACTAAAACCTCAGCAGGGGCTAGCACAATGTGAATGTGGGGTGGGAAAAAATCAAACCCGGAGCTGCGAAAATGGCGTTTGGGAATAAAACTGGAGGAAATATGGGATCGGGTATGGTGGGGTATGAGGGTATTTAGTGAAATGGAAGGGCTTATTTTGGGGAAGATGAAATTTTGCTGTCGGTGGAGAGTGAGAAGGTAAGAAAAATGGAGAAGGTATCAAGAAGGAGCCCGTGAGAAAATAATTGGGGTTCAGACATGAATAACAAAAGGAAAAGTCATTTGTTTATTTCTCATTGTTGTTATTTTTTCATCAAATTTGTTATGATGGTGATGTAATTACGATCAGCGATAGTGGATTGCATGAACTGGGGCCGCCTTTTGGACTGTTGTGTGAATTTTCGGACAAATTCCCTATTTTGGGACAATGTGGGGCCCTTAGGATTCACAATGAACAGCTGGAATTTTAATGAATCAGAATTCTTTAATTTTTTAACTGTAATATTAAATTATATTTTAAAAATATACGATTCAGTTTGGCGGATAGCTGATAGCTGATTACATTAGCTGATTTGACTAGCTGATTGTATTATCATTTTGTATAAAAATATTTGGTAAATATTTGAGAGCTCATAGCTATTTGATCGTATAAAATGATCAAAAAGGAGCATTTGCACAATTTATTACTCAGTATTTCTTTTATTAATAACAAAAGTTATAATATATTAAATAATTAAAATAATTTTTACAAAACAATAATCATTATTTAAAAATTATTATTTATAAAAAATTGAGTTGTAAATGTTTTAATATATTAAATTTAATATGGATAATTATTATTATTATTTAATTGTAATAAATTTTTGTATGTAAATTAATAAAAAAAATTGTTAATTTGAGAACAAAATTGTCATTTCAATTTATTTTCAAAATCTCTCTTCTCAAAAAGCTCCTATATGGAGCTTTTTTAAATTAGTTTTATTGACCCAAAAAGTTAATTGTAACATTTGCTTACCAAACATACTAATTAGAGGATTTGACTGGTCAATCCTGTCAATTGAGTCAAATCTTCTAATTTTGGCTCAAACCTCTATTTACCTAACGGGGCCTTGTATTACTATATTAAATAAATGTTAAATTACATTCAAAAAATAGATAATATTGTATTATTACTATATTAGTATAGTATTTGTATTACATGAGATTTATCAAAATAAAAAAAAATATATTTGTGATAATTATAGAATTTTTAAGTTTAAAAATTTAAAAGATATCGTATTCTCAGCCTGTTCCTTGTGCCGATGTGTAATCGTATTTTATTAATTATTGTTTGTTTATTGTTAAATAATTTTATAGTTTGATGCTTGATTTAAATTTTTTTAATAATTTATTTATATACTCAGGAAATTCAAAAGTTGTCACAATATCAACTCGTGTCTAATTCTTATTAATTAATTATTATTATTAAATACATTTATATTTTAATATTTAGACTAGTTCGTTAATAATATTAGTTACATACTTAAAAAAATTCAAATCATGTCATATTGTCAACCCGTGACGCATTATACTAGTGTCTAATATTAATTAATTATTATTATATAATCTTATATTTTCTATACTTAGATTGAATTTTACATTCTTGGATTATTGGAAATAACTTGTGATTATTTATATTTTATTTGAAGTTGTAAGAATAAAATTATTTTAACTTTCATTATAAATACAAATTATTTTGAAAATTTTCATAATTAAGGGGGTGGTACTCAACATGGAATGTAATGAAATTCTATTGAATGTTTGTTTTATGGAATTTTATAGATTTTATGGATAATTTCATGGATTCCATTGGATTCTAATGGAATTCTATGAAACCATATTATAAAATTATGTGGATTTAATAGAATTATTTAATGTATTAGAATTATCATGACTGTTTTTTACAAGAATAATTATCACAACTTAGGAAATGTACAAATTGCAATAATAATATTTGTTGTGTAATATTATCATTCAAAATATGAACTATTGAAAATATATATATATAATATTATGTTACGAATTCTTAATTAATCATTTTTTCTTTTTTAGATAATCAATTTTAAAACTAATTGTTTTTATAAATTTGGCAATATTGATATTTTCTCTTATTTTATTTTTATTACAAGATGAATATTATGTCTTCTTACTCAATAAGTAACAAAATAAAATAAATTTAGAAAAAAAAAACTATGATTATAAGAAATATAAAGTTTAACATTGTCTTTTTTCTTAAACAGAATAATATTTCATAATTTTATAAACTAAACTAAACAAAATTAACAATAAGTTATAATTATACTTTATGTGTAAATATGATAATGAGATTAATGTAATCATTGTCATATCATATTAAATTGAAATATGATGATTAAATATATATATATATATATATATATATATATAAATGAACGAATATTTTTCCTTATATATTAATTTTATTTTTATTTTATTTTTTTGCAAAAATTATAAAAATAAATTGAATAATTATTTTAATATACTAGNAATTTCATAAGATTCTAAGGGTGAGAGGCAATAATTTGGTAGGAACTGTGTATGTGTATTTTAACTGAAAATTAAATAGAATTCCATTGAAATCCATCATTTAATGAAATCCACAAGATTCCACTATATACTGGATGCTGGAATTTTATAGAATTTATAAAATTCCAAGTTGAGGACACCGGAATTTCATAGAATCTACACAATTCTAAATTGATGTTACCTAGAATTGTATAGAATTTTAAATTTTCTAAAAGTAATTTAATTAACATGATCTTAAAAGTAATTTATATTTTCATTAATATAATTAATTTATGTTTTTTCTAATTATATATTACTTTTTGTATTTTTATATTGAAAAAATGAAATAAAATATTAAATTAGAAAATATATAATAGAATAAATTATTGAATTAGCCAGATATAATAAAAGACAATATATTAAACTAGGTAGAATTGTAGTATATATATTTTAGTAAGCTTCCAAACCTTCAAAATCAGTCAAGTAAGCATTTGAATTACCATAAATGCATCAACTCAAAACACATTTCGTTTAGTACCACCAGTGCAAAAAAACTTATTAATGTCGATTTATAAGTGAAACTTTAAAATCAAACCGCTGCTAAAACTATAAAAGTGACGGTTTTAACATGTAAACCGACACCAAAAACTATATGGGAGGCGCTTTAAAACAAAAGTGCCACCAATAAATAAGAATAGGTGGCGCTTTATAATGAAACCGCGTAAATTAGAACGTGTGACACTTTATAACAAAGCGCCACCAATAAATAAGAACGGGCGGCGCTTTAATAACAAAGCGCCTCCAATAAATAAGAACGGGTGGCTCTTCCTAATATAAGCGTCACCAATAAGTGACGGCCTTTTGGTGGCGGTTTTTAAATAAAATCGGGTGGCGGTTTGCTAAGGAACTGCCAGTTATACTTCAAACAACAAAATTCTAAGCCCTAAGAACCTAATCCTCTTCGTCTCCACTCCTCCTCCTTGCCATCCTCTACCTCTCCACCCAAAACCCCAACAACAAAATCAACACCAACAAGCTCAATTCGACTCTCCTCAACATTAGCGGTTTCTCATATCCGCCTCGCTGGTCGGCCTCGCCGTCGTGTGTGCCCACTGCGCATTCTGCATGCCTAAGGATTTATTTATGGATGATCAAGAGTCGATGAATACCGAGTTTCTGTCATTCCTAGGCGGCGGGGCCTCCTCCTCCATGGCTTCGGAGGCTGCCTCTACTGTTGCCGCGCATGTGTAATTTGGATCTGACCAGTTCTGGTAAGTTGTAATGGGATCAACCCGATAGGTACGCCATTTTAGTTAGGGCTTTTGAATTTAATTGAGTTTTAGTTCATCTGAATTGTAATATTCGTTCACTTGATTGAAAAAATAGAAAGTGTATTATTTTGTATCTTTAAGTCAGATCTGAATTATTAGATCTTAAATCGAATGTTTTCCCAGGTATTGATGTACCAAGAAGATCTTTTATTTTGATATCAAAATTCTTGTTTACAATGCATAAATCTGCAATGAGCAGAATCTTATCGAATTTACTAATATTGTGAAGAATCTAAATCTCCTCGATCGAAACACACGAAAATTAAACTGTTGTTGGGTTTGGATTAATCAAAATTAGTTATGGTTATCAACCAGCCGTTGAGAGGTGAGAGAGAGTGGAAGAAGAAAATGGCGGCGACGGGTTTGAGGAGGAGAAATGGAGGTTTCAGGCGGAGATAATGAGAGCCGAGTGTAATTTATTTAGAATAGAAAGAGAGTTTGCTCTGAATAAATGGAGAAAAATAGGGTTAAATTGGAAGTTTATAATGGATGTGAGTTATAACTCTGATATGTATTACACAAATACTTTTGTCTTGAAGAAAAAATAATATTTTACTTGCACGGGAACTAGTAACAACTCTACATGAGAACAAAAAATACACGGGTCATTGTATGGCAATTGTTCGGAGGATCGTGTAGCAGGTGAGAAACGAGATGGAGCAATGGTCCTAAATGCAAGAGATGCTGGCGCAGGTGCGCGGAGAAATGGAGGACCTGTAGGCGTCCCGCAATTTATGGGAAAATCGAGTTTACAATTCTGATTGCGAAATTCAATCCCTTAGGCACGCGGTAAGTATTCCTTAAAAAAATTAAAATCTTGAATCTCTATATATATAAAAAGGCTAGCGTTTCTAAATATGTTTTCCAAGATTTTCCCGTTCATTTTACTTATTATTTATAGTCATTCATATTTATTATTTATATAATTATTTATGTAATATTTATTTGGCGATTATGATTTATGTAAAGAAAATATTAAATATATAGAAGAGTTTTGTATAATTATATATAAAATATGTAAAAGATAAAAATAATATTAAAATATCTGAATAAAATATAAAAAATTAAATAAATAAATGTAAATAATTAGTTAATAAATTCGAAAAATCCAAAAAAGCAAAAAAAAAATAAAAATATTTTCAAATGCAGTAAAATAAAATTAAAGATATTAATAAAATCATATATATAAAAAATATAAGAACTTATAATTAAATTATAAATATCTATATCTATATATATAAAAAAGGCTAGCGTTTAAATATTTCTTACAGTTTTCCCGCCCATTTTACTTACTATTTGTAGTATACATATTTATTATTTATATAATTATTTATGTAAATATTCTTTTGGGATTATAATTTATGTAAAGAAAATATTAAATATATATAATAATTATGTATACTTATAAATAAAATATGAGAAAAATAAAAATAATATAAATTTTTTGAAGAAAATATAAAATATAAAAAAAAATTTAAAACTAATATATAAATATATGTAAAGAATTAGTTAATAAATTTTAAAAACCCAAAAAAACAAAAGTAAAACATAAATATTTTCAAATTCTATAAAATAAAATTAAAAATATTAATAAAATCATATAGATAAAAATATAAGAACTTATAATCAAACTATAAATAATTATTTAATAAATATGAAAAAAAACCCGACAACTCAATAATCATATAAAATTAAAGAGAAAACTAATAAAATAAGTTAAGTTAACTCAAAAAATTCATAATTAGATTCTATAAAATTATTAAATAAATCTAAAAATAAAAAAGAGAATCAATAAAAATATAAAATAAAATAGAAAAACAATAATATAACCTAAAAGAATATTGTGTGTGTGTGTGTATACGAAATCTGAAAAATAAAATATAAATATAAAATATATAATCTATAAATAAATCTAAATAATTAGTTTATAAATTTGCAAAACCCAAAAAAGTAAATCAAAATATAAATATGTCAAACGATATCAAATAAATTTATTTTTATTATAAATAAAATATAGGAACTTATAATTAAATTACAAATACTTATTTAATAAATACAAAAAAATAAAAAAACAAACCAAAAAGTTGCTAATATTATG
>BMAC01000063.1:2129437-2144415 GCA_014905375.1 Phtheirospermum japonicum | reverse complement strand
CATCATCTTCTCCAAGCCTTCACCACCACTCCAACTCTGTCATTATCATCGCCCATCACACCGTCGCTGCCACCATCGAACAAGAAGAAGAAAAAATGGTGATGGGTGGTGAAAGGAAAGTGATGGATTAGGGCGACAAAGGGTAAGAGACATATTCAAGATAGGGGTGTTCATCTCTGATTTCTCGAGCATATGTCATGTATTGGAACTTTTTGATCGAACAATACAACGTTGTTCGAAAACAAAATTCGAACAACCCTTTTTTAACCTTAAAGGGGACTTTCAGATCAATTTTTCGAACATGTGTTTTGTGTACGAATCAAATTTTTGCAGTTATATTTGTGTTCAAATTGATTTTTTGAACATATATTTTGTGTTCGGAAGTTTGTTCGAACGACTTTTTTTCAAGGTATTTCTTTTTCCTTTTTCTTTCTTCAATGGCACGGCAGCGGCGACGTATTTATGTGCGCGTGTTTTCTTTATGTTTTTCAATAGACGGCGGTCATGTCAGTGGCGATGGTGATGGACGGCAGCTGGAGTGGTGGTGGAGAATCGAAGGAGGTGAAGTATTTTTGGGTGTAGGATTTAAGGATAATATTGACATTGTTGTGATAACATTTTAAGCTGGGTGAACTAATAAATTAACGAGGTGTATGTATCCACGCCCTTTGTTTTAGATTTGCTTGTGTTGACCAGTAATCGTGACTTGAGTATTTTAAATTATTATATTACATTAATAAATCAATAATATTATACTTACATCAAATGAATTTACACCATCCATTTCAATTCGCTCCGTGCATCGCACGGGTTAAGCACTAGTTTAAAGTAATTGATGAACTCATGTTAATTAAAAAGTGTCCCCAAGAAAAAGACTCCTATTGTTGCAATGTAGGCTGTTGGTTCGTGTTTATATCTTGAAAACCCTATACCTCTTTGACTGCATTTGGAATTAATTTTGAAATGTTATGATTTTTATGCAAGATGTTAAGGGAAGATGGGAAAAGAGTTCATGGGGCAGGAAGCTTATTGTTCATAGAAGTGCCTCCCTAAATGATTTTGACCGGTTCAAGCTGACGTTGGCAAAGATCAAGGTTTGTGAAATGTGATCATGTATTTTAGTTTTTTTTTTTCATTTATGCTTGTAGAATTTGCTGAAAGTAAGAAATTAGGAACTCTCTGCATGGCAACTGATCATGGGATTTCTTACAGCTTTTTGTGTAGTGATATTAGTTGATTTGTATTTTGGGGAAAATATAATTCTCTTTATAGTTTTAGAAAGAAAAAAACCAGTAACAAACATCTGGTGTGCACTTTTTTTTTTTTTTTTGGATATATACATATAGCATGAGCTGATTTGAGCTTTGGATAAATTAAGAAAGCCCTATATGGAGATTATATTCATTGTGTTATTGGGTGCCTAATTATCTTCTAATTCCCGTTTCAACGAATTTGTTTATGTGATATAGTATCAGTCATAATACAGTTCATTTTGCATCTTGTAATTTCACTTTCTCGATTGGCATAATTTTCGAGCAAAAATATATCTAACTAATCTATTTCGGTTTCTAATAAGGAGAGTATTTGATGAAATATGAGGTCACTGAGGTTGAGGTCTAAGCATGAGATCGCTCAGGTAGCTGAGGTCGCAGCATAGATGAGGTCGCTGAGGTCGCAGCATGTACTGCTGAGATTTTAGCATGAGGTCGTAGTATATGTCTCTATTTCTGATTATATTATTAGGAGAATTGCAAAACTGTGTCGTTTGGCTAGTAAGTACAAACAATGGCATTTTAGATACCATAGAAATTTGTTATGTTTTCTTCACCTATAAATTGAAGACAACTTCTCTATAAACGGTGATTTTTTGGGATATGATAATGAGAATTACAGAGTTTTGCTCAATATATTTTTCCATTATTAATTTTTTCATGGTATCCAGAGCAAAATCTGATCCATAAGTGATTTTTTTAGATTCGAACTCTGTTTGCCATAATTCGACTTAATTGACCATGCAAAACTCAAGGAACTCAGCCTGGCCGGTTTTGACGGTGGAGACCGGCGCAAGTTCAAGGCAGATTCAAAATCGAGACGATGATTCGTTATTTCTGTACGGGACAGATCATCCAGGTATGACTCTAGTCTCTCATCCGTTAATTGGATCAAATTTTCTAGCATGGAAAAGATCGATGATGATTGCGTTGAGAGCTAAGACAAAATTAAGGTTCATAAATGGATCAGTGAAAATTCCAGATCTAAATAGTTCTGGTTATGAAAAAATGGAAAAAGGTTGATTGGATGGTGAGTTCATGGATTTTAAATTCTCTATCGAAGGATATAGTAGATGCATTCATATACGTTGATTCTGCTAAGGATTTATGGGACGATATATGTCATAAATTTGGGGAAAGTAATGGACCTCTGATTTATCAGTTGCAGAGAGAGATATCAAATTTGAAACAAGGAAATTATACTGTGATGATATACTTCACAAAATTGAAGAAATTATGGGATGAATATGCTTGTCTAGTGCCACACCTAGTGTGCAAATGTGATGTTGGAAATACCATTGCTAAACAGGAAATGCAGACAAAGTTAATGCAGTTTTTGATGGGATTAAATGAAGGATATGATCACGTGAAACCCAAATGTTGTTGATGGATCCTCTGCTTGCTGTCAACAAGACATATTCCGTGATACTTTCTGCTGAGAGACAGAGAGCTATGCAATCTAATAATGGAGATTCAACTCACAATATAGCTATGGCTGTTAGATCGACTGGTTTTGGAAGAGGAAGTTCAAGAAAGCCTCAGACAGGACAATGGAATTGGGATAAAGTGAAATGATTTGGAAAGATGAGTAAAGAGGAGAAAAGTAAACTGAAATGTGATCATTGTGGTTGGAATGGACATGATAGGTCAGGATGCTTCGAATTACATGGATATCCTGATTGGTTTAAAGAATTAAAAGGAAAAAATGAGGTAACTCATGCCAATGTAGTTGGTTCTCATGAGCAATCAGCTAGAAATGATGGTGCTGCAGATATATCAGCACTGGCTAAAGAGGTCGCAAAGCTGTTGAATAAAAAACCTGACAGTGGAAATGGAGGATTGAATTTGCATGATGCAGATTATCATGTAAATTTTGCTGGAAACATCATTGAAACTGATATGCAGTATGCTCTCACCATGTTTGAAGATGTAAATAAAGACATTTGGGTGATAGACGCAGGAGCTAGTCGACACGTGTGCACCAATGCCGAGCTCATGGATAACTTGACTGAGTTGAACAATCCAGTGATGGTGTATTTGCCACTAAGCCAGTAGTGAAGACTGGAACCGTACGTATCAGTGATAAAGTGACTCTCACTGATGTTTTCTGTATATTCCATCTTTCAAATATAATTTGTTATTAGTTGCTCAACTATGTGATAGCTCAGATCTGGAATGCACTTTTAATGCTACTCAGTGCACATTGCAAGATGCCAAAACTGCTGAAGTATTGGTGAAAGGAAGATTGTATGTTTTGGATACTCGGATAATTTTGCCTTCAAATCCCTGCACCACGGATATTGAGACTTGGCACAAAAGCCTAGGACATGCTTCTGTTAGCATTCTTTCCCATGTTCCTTTTCTGAAGAGCTCCATTAATGATGAACTTATGCAAAAGTTGAAATCCCGTGACATCTGTTTTAAGGCTAAACAACACAGACAACCTTTCTCAACCAGTTCAATTTAGACAAAAGGGGTTTTGACTTGATTCACATTGACATATGGGGTCCATGCAGGGAGACTAATCTTACAGTTACCCCATATTTTCTGACCATAGTGGATGATTATAGCAGAGATACATGGGTGACATTGATGAATAATAAGGGACAGGTGGTCAATCTCCTAAAAAACTTTGCTGTGATGGTGCATACACATTTTGGAGTTAAGATTAAGGGGTTAGGGGTGACAATGGGACAGAGTTCATGAGTCATGAATGTCAGTCCTTTTTCAAGGAAAATGGAATAATACTTCAAAGCGTCGGAGTTCAGGTCTTTCAGAGCGTGCTTGCCTACCGAGGCAATCCCTCTCTCCATTTTGCCTTGTTCTTTGAGGCGTTGGCCTTCACGAGCCTGGACCCGAACGCTTAAAGGGCTATACGGGATCCAGTCTCTTGGCCACTCCCTAYGAAATAGCTGCACTGGCAGGTTAGACAGCTGTTGGAAAGTACCKCTCTCCCCCTACTAGCTAGGGAGAATCAGTTGGGCCTTATAGGGCCTAAACGAGCGGTTAGAGCCGTTAATYAATGTGTATAAATAGACATCCGACCCCGACTCTAGTGAATAAGCTGCCTTCGACACCCATTGACTATGTGTTTACACTCCACAACATAATGGCGTAGTAGAGAGGAAGTACAAACATTTGTTGGAGGTCGCTAGATCTTTATTGTTTCTGTCAGCTCTCCCACAAAGTTTTTGGAGCTATGATGTCCTGATAGCTGCTTACATCATAAATTACCAGCTTATGGACTAAATTGGACTACCCCTTATGAGAGACTACATGTCATAATGGAAGACTGTGATAGACTTAAACCTTTTGGATGCGCGGCCTATGCAGCAAACATTCATCCTCATAAATCAAAACTGGATAGCAGGTCGAAAAAATGTATTTTCTTGGGGTTTGTGACTGGAAAGAAAGGATTTCTCCTATATGATATGAATACTCGCACTATCCTGGTATCTAGAGATGTTATCTTTTGAGAAGATGTTTTCCCCTTTCAGGATAAGACTATCATACCTGATTGCGACCTGTCTCCTCTACCTATCTGCAGAGAGACACCACCTGAAGATATACATGTTCCCATTGATGAACCCCCTACAGGTGTGATTACAAATATTAGAAGAAGTACAAGAGACCATGTGCGACCTAGATGGCATGAAGAATACATCTGTCAGTCAGCAACTACATCAGTTCTGTATCAACCTATGCAGTTTGCCTATGCTTTTGTCACATTTCTTGCCAACATTGCTACAGACAAAGAACCATCGACCTATGAAGAAGCTTGTATGTCCCCTAACTGGGTACATGCGATGAATGAAGAATTGGCAGCCTTAGAGCAGAACAATACCTGGGTTGTTGCTCCTTTACCTGCTGGAAAGAAAGCTATATTGGGTGTAAATGTGTATATAAGGTGAAAAGAAATGTCGGTGGATAGGTAGATAGATATAAGGTAAGGTTGGTAGCTAAAGGTTACAATCAGATTGAAGGGATAGATTTCTTTGATTGTTTCTCTCCAGTGGTAAATGGCCACTATATCAGTTGGATGTCAATAATGCATTTCTGCATGGACATCTCAGTGAAGAGGTTTACATGAAAGCTCCACCAAAATATAAAGGGGTAAAAAATGGGGATGCATGCAGACTGACTAGGAGTTTGTATGGTCTTAAACAAGCTTCCAGAGAATGGAATAATGAGCTCTGCAAAATGTTAGTCCTTTTTGGATTGATTCAGTCCAAGCTGGATCATTGTTTGTTCACTCATCACTCTGCTGAGGGTTTTATAGCAATGCTGATATATGTGGATGATATTCTTATCACTGGTTCCAATGAGAGAATGATTCATTCTCTTAAAGCGCATTTGGATGCTGAATTCACTATTAAGGACCTTGGGTTTGCAAAATTTTTTTAAGAATGGAAATTGCTAGAGGAATTAAGGGGACCTATCTTTGTCAGAGAAAATATATTCTGGATATCATTGCAGACATGGGACTGGAAGATTGTGATATTACTCCAACTCCTTTTCCTCAAGGGGTCAAGCTCTGGATCTGATGGTGAACCTTTGACTGATCCAGCACAGTGTAGAAGATTGATAGGAAGATCATTGTACTTGAACTTGATAAGAGTTGATATCACATATGTTGTTCAGTAACTCAAATAGTTCCTGAACAATCCTTTCACATCTCACTGGCAAGCTGTCGTTCATGTTCTGAGATATCTAAAAGGCTCTCCTTCTCTTTGCCTTTTTTACTCATCTGATTCTTCATTGAACATTGAGGGCTACTGTGATGCAGATTGGGCAGCTTGCAAAGATACAAGGAGGTCGATCACAGGTTATTGTGTGTTAATGGGTTCTTGCTTGATATCTTGGAAAAGTAAGAAGCAAACCACTATCTCTCGTTCTTCAGAGGAGGCAGAATATCGGGCAATGGGAGCTGTTGTCTGCGAGCTACTCTGTCTTTTTCCTTTAGCTCGTGATCTTGATTTGCCCCTGTTCTACCTATTCCCCCGCGGTATGATAATCAAGCGGCGATCTATATAGCTGTCAATCATGTTTTTCACGAACGAACAAAACACCTATAAATTGACTGCCATGTGGTTCGAGACAAGTTCAAGGAGGGTTTTATTTTGCTTCGCCATGTTTCTTCTGCACAACAGCTCGCTGATCTCTTGACAAAAATTTAACCTTGTGCACATTGTACTCTTCTTGTGTCCAAGTTGTTCATGATGGATTTTCATCATGCTCCAACTTGATGGGGGATGATGAAATATGAGGTCACTCAGGTCGCTGAGGTTGAGGTCTCAGCATGAGGTCGCTCAGGTAGCTGAGGTCGCAGCATAGATGAGGTTGCTGAGGTTGAGGTCTCAGCATGGTTGAGGTCACAGCATAGATTAGGTCGCCGAGGTCGCAACATGTACTGCTAAGACTTCATCATGAGGTCGTAGTATATGTCTCTATTTCTGATTGTATTGTTAGGCGGATTGCAAAACCGTGTCATTTTGCTAGTAAGTACAAACGATGTCATTTTAGATACCATATAAATTTATTATGTTTTCTTCACCTATAAAACGAGGATGACTTATCTGTAAATGGTGATTTTTGGGATATGATAATGAGAATTATAGAGTTTTGATCAAAATATTTTTCCATTATTATTTTTTCCAGTATTCTTCAAGAAGAGTTGTGATGTCGATGGTGAGACGTGGGACGAGTGTAAGTTTGAATTTCCATTACAAGATATAATATAATTAATAACGAGCCTATGTTTTGGAAATTTGATTAAAACTTATTTATATTTTTAAGTATCGGTTAAGGCCTTTGGTGAATACTAACAAAAAACTTTATTAAAGAAAATAAAGTTTGATCAATGTGGCATGCTTTCGTGAAAACTCACGAGCTTCATCGAAATATTTGACATTAATAGCCTAATTTAATTACTGAGTTAAAATCATGGAGTTTTGATCGATTGCCGTTAAAAGTTCAGGTTTGGGAGAGTGTGATGAGATATGCTACGAAGACCTTGTCCTGAAAGATAAGCAATGGAGTGCTTGTATTGATCGGTCTCCTGGTTCTGCTAGCTGCTCCGAGGTTAATAATGTCCTTAATTAAACTTAACACCTTTTTTTTCTGTGTGTATGTGTGTTTCTTGTTTGTTGATGTCTTATTTCATAATTTCTTGAAATAAGAAACGTACATTTAATTTGTCTCTCTATTTTATTGTTGTGTGTGCTCACAAACAAGAATGCTTTCATGCATGTGTTGCTGACTGTGGTGACAAGGTAACTAACTGTAATTAGCTGAATAGCTGAGATTTCGTAATTTATGAATAATGTACTGATTAATATATTCATGTCGAAAAGAAAATTGCTGAAGATAATTCAAACTATATAACTAGAAATCCTTTAGTTTTAGAATGTCAATCATTAGATTTTGTAGTGCACATAGTCTATTGAAGTGTAGTCTTGCTAATTTCTTGAAATGTATAGTTTTATATATTTTAAATATAGCTACTTTAAAATGTTTGACTTCTTCCAGAAATATGTATGGCGAGCATTCTTGGAAACATGAAAATAACATTGATGCCTACATAATTATGAATAATTATTATTATTATTACTATTATTATTATTATTGCAAAAAGTTAACTATTTGGTTTAAGATTTTTCATATTTTGTACGAATTTCAATTTGGATTTCCTCGGGAGAAAGTCAACCAAGTGCACTCAAGACCATCGAAGCCTCCACCTGAATTGTGAAGCCACATCACGATCGAATGCGAAGCCGAGGCCCGATTCTATACCCAATCCAACAGAAAAATTATGATGTAAAATAATTTTTTTAAGTATATTGGATGCTTTCGTTAACATATGGTGTTGATTAATTTTAATTTTCAATTTGAAATATAAATTTTATTGTAATTGTTTGGTATTTATAGGTTGGGATGAGAATGGGTAAGATATGATAGACATTTAATTCTTTTATTTTAAAATTAACATGGGTTATATTTAAACCGACGTTAATGTTCTTTGTGTCAACAACATCAGTTCCTCAAGGAACCGATGCTAATACTCAGTTTTATTGGTGGCGCTTCACAGTCAACAAGCGCCACCCGTTTGCTTTTAAGTGACGCTTCATAGCTAAGAAGCGCCACCCGCTTCTATTTTTTGGAGGGCCTGTACCCAACAAGCGTCACCCGCTTCAGTTTTTGGTGGCGCTTCAAAGCTGAAGCGCCATCTGTCGTTATTTTTAGTGGCGGTTTGAACCGCCACACGTATAGATTTGACTTTAAGTGTCGCCCGAATTAGTGGCGGTCCAAAAGCGCCACCAATCAGTTTTTCTGCACTAGTGTATAGGTGGGATATGTAGTACTCTTTTCCTCAAAAAAAGATTTGTCTTTCCATCTATGTTCATGTGGTTAATTAATAGTTTATTCATCGTCTACTCAATTTCAGTAAAAAATAATATAGATCGGTGAATAAATGTAATTTTGATATGATTAAATAGAGGTATTGCTGAAAATTAAAAGTAAAAGTAGTAACAATACTATTATATTGGATACTCAAATAACAACAATATCTATATTTCTTGGATAGAGTGAGTATTATTTAATTATTTAAATGTGACTAGAATATGATAAAAGCTAAACTATGTGTTTGTTGTATACAATAAATTATTGATTGTATTTTGAATATCTGAGTCATATAACAAATTGTGATTGAGATTCTGTCACAACCTCTCTTCATAAACCCATACATATAATTAGATTTCTATTGTGATTGTGTTATTGATTTGTATACTTATCATTCGTTTAACCGTGATTATAATAAGTAAATATACATGTGGTATTTTCACCCTTCATATTATTTAAGTGTTTGCACAAACTCGAAATTTTTGCAAGTAACAAGCTTCTCATACTATTATAGACAAAACAAAATAATTTCAGTCATTCAAAATTATCTCACCTACCAAGCTCGTATTATTTATCACCTGTTATTGGGATCTTATCATAGTCCCATTACTTAGAAAAAGCGAGCCACTGGTTTAGGTACAAGATACTAATCCAACCCGTATTCGCAACAACCTAATTGCAAGAACAGCTCTACCAATTGAGATATATTCCCTCAAGTCAATAGGAGCATGCATTGAGTAGTCAGATGCTTCTTCTATTCTTTTACCGGCACAGTTGGGCCATTCTGAAATTGAAAATCTCACCCGTTAAGTAATCATCACACTTACGGTCCAACCAACTATGAGAGAATCAATAGATTCCTTCTGGGGAGCCATTCATCCTTCCCGAATGCAACATACAACTCTTTGTAGTACTTCGCTCTCTAAGTGTGCCTGTTCTCCATTCCTTCCTTACCCCGACAAGTGTTTGTGAAATAATATCGATGAGAAGAAAAAAGAAAGCGGACCCTCCTAGCACAATACTAGACACTCCAAGATTCTTTATCCATCGGGCCTCAATCCACACAACCAAACAAAGGAAATAGCTAGATATCAGACATTGTCCAATCTTATCACCTAAAACAAGTGAGGCCTTATGTGTACATTCGAGTGTATCTAAGAATTTGCTATTTTTGGACTACGGGTTTGGTTATTTCAGGCTGTTAAATTTGGCCCAGGTCCGTGGCATGAAGCCCAAGCCTACTTGGAGTCAAGGCCCACCTCGTGTGCACTCGACCCAGTTTAAACTAGCTCCCTCACGTTTCAAAAATTTTAAGCTCAAAGTTTTCAGAATTTCACCACTTTTTTGTCCGTTCCGATTTCTCCACTTCGTTGGGCATTTTCTGAGCAGATTTCAATCCCGAAAAATGGTGAATTACTTTTCCGATTAATTTATCTTAGATTTCCTGGTAAATTTGTATATTATGCGTTCGAATTTCGTTTTTTCCCCCTTGCCTCCCCGGGGCTAGCTCATGAATGTCGGGTTATAACTGTTAATTTGGATGCGATTAATTTCGTATTTTTCTCCTCATGTAATTGTTGTATATATGATTAAATGACCTCAGTTTTTATGCCTGTGTGTGGGAGTTAGATTTTTCATTTTTTTCATGTTACTCCTTGATTTGAGAATGTGACCTAGAGTGTTTTTTTTTTTTTCTCTCTTATTGAAATTGTATAGGAATGTAGAGAACCCAGTATTGTTTAACACCTGTCATCCGAAACATTGAATGTTTACAATAAATGCCAAACTTTCTATTCCGGTCGATTTTTTTTACATAGGTGGATTAGGGTAAAGCAAATTGGTATTCAAGTTGTGAGGGCCAAATGTTTTTGCCCCTTCAATAATGTTGCAATTTTTCTTGTTTTAACTATTGGGATTTGTAACTTTTATTATTATTATTATTATTATTATTATTATTATTATTATTATTATTATTATTATTATTATTATTATTATTTATTTATTTAAGTTGGCCTTATAAATTGACCTTACAATAGAATGAAAATGAAAAAACCCTTCCCAATCACCCTAGTGGATGCTCTAACCACTTGAGCTAACCCACTTTGTCACTATTGAGATTTGGAACTGATTACATGTACTATTAACTTTCCCTGTTACTACGATTTTCGAAGCTGCTATATAAGCAGTGTTGCTATGAACTTGTTCCAGTGAGCTCTTTTTTTTTCCTTCCTAATTGTGGTGATTGTTATAGAGTTTTGATTTCAGATGTTAATTTGGTGGATTTGTTACCATTGGATCTTACGGTGGAATATTATACTTATTTGATATCTCTAGTTGTTGCGTTGTGGATTTTTTTTCCCCTGATTAAATTCTTGCTTTTTTTAATGTTTATTCTACAATCTGGTGGATACGCTGTTGTTCAGTTGATACGTTGTTGTTTTTCTGTTTTATTTTATTTTTGTTGACTGCAACACCTACATTTGATTTTCTGTTGCGTGTACATTTTTATTCCTGCTTGCTTTTGTTCTGTTTTTCCTCATCGTATCATACATTGTTTACAGGATGGGCATGATGGGGATAATACTAAACAAAGTACTGCTGACATGACTGCATTTGTAAGTTCTATCCCTTGAATGATTATATATTGCCGAGTAATGTCTTTTTTTTCTTTCTTCATTAACTATTGGGAAATTGTTTTTCTTGTTTAATTTTGGAGTAAACTGGTCAATGTTCTGCTTATTTGCGGGTTTCAGTTAGTTTTTTGCGTTTTTCCCATTCATTTTCACCATTGTTGTACATGTACACTGACATGCCTCTTTTAACTATTTTAGGTGCAAAACCTTCTTCAACAAATGGTCAGTAACTAATACTAATCACAGCCCTTTCATTATTTATATTTTTCTTACAATGTTTTTTTCCCTTACAATGTTTCTCTCTCTCTTTTTTTTTCTGTGCAGCAATCCAGGTTCCAAACAATGTCCCAATCCATCATCACAAAAAATATCCTTTCTAAATATATTTACATTCTTTTATGGAAACTATATATATTTCTGCATATTAAGTTTGACAATTCGTGCTCATGATATTTACACCCATAAAATTTCTTGTTATATGATGAACAATTTGGTGTACATTAAAGCCCTCATATTTGAACATGCAATTTTTTTTTTTAATCATATTCTTATTTGCATATAACCTGGATAATGTTTAAAATCCTTAACTTCGTTGTACTTGATGAGATGGGTAACCGGATTGATGAGTTGGAACAGAGCATCAATGATCTTAGAGCTGAGATGGGCCAAGAGGGTAGTCCGTCTCCTTCAGCTCCTCTGAAGATTAAAGACGATCCTAAGTCAACTGAAGATAGTTCATGAAACAAGCGTATATACTTTCTTAGCTTGTCGGTGGTTGTTTCTTTCTCGTTTATTTTATTTTATTTTATTTTTTTTGAAATGTTGTACCCTTCATATTCTCTTGGTCATTGTTTAAAGGGCTATTCTAAAGCCTACTTTAGGAGCATAGAGCTGGGGTGGATTGGATATCCAGCTGTGGTTTTATCTGCAATTTGTTTGGATCCTCACAAATTGAGTGTGTATTTTGATGTTTAGCTTGTGTTGCTTTATGTGCCAGAATTGAAAAAGTTGTTAAAGTTATATTGCTGATATTGATTTACAGTGTAAGTTCGCATGATCTTCATTACAGCTTTTGTTGGATAGAGAGTGTTTGCAACACCTTTCGTCTTTTCAAATAATTGATTTTTCGATGATAATCAGAACTTAGAAGTTGGCTTTGTTTTTAAAATTAAACCTTATTAGTTCAAAATAAATGAGCTTCTAAGATGTTAAAAAATAAGATGGGTTGAATGTACTTATTTCTTAGTAGCTTATAAATAAGCATTTAAAGAGTTTGTTTCTGCATCTTATAAGCTCTCTTTAAAATAATTGCCAAATAAATAAATAAATAAGTTTATAAGTTCTTTAAATATCTTATGAGATGTTTTGAAGAGCTTATGAGATGATCCAAACATCCTCCAAGTGTATAAACTATTTGTAGACCTTTAGCCCAAAAGCAAATCAGTATTCGAAGTACTTCCTGTAATATATTTGAATAAATTATGCGGGATAGGAAGCATAATTGACTCCATGTTTTACATGTAATGATTATTATTAATATCCTAAATTTATAGGAATCGAAAATTTTAAGTGAAAATTGGATAAAACATACACATTCATTTTTTAAGCTAATACGAACCAATATCTTTTTCTTTAGAATTGTATTGTTCACCCGTAATTACGATAGAACATCTATAAATTAATAAAATAATATAACAGAGATGTCGATTATGTGCGTAATATAAAATCATATTTATAGAGATGATAGAATTAATGATGATACTCTTATTATATACTTCATTTTCAAAAAAAAATTAATGATCAAATAATCTTTTGTTTAATTTTGAAAAAAATATATTTTACTATGTTAAGAAAAGTAAGCAACATTTGAAATGACGTCATTAGATGGAATACAAACAACAATTGCATCATATATTATGTAAAGAGGGAAAACTGTTTTTTTTTTTTCATTATGTTGTCCAATTTCTAATTTAGTACCAAGATATTGTCTACTATTAAAACACATACACGAAATTGGTAAAATTATCAAAAAAGGTACAAAATTATCCCGATCGGGCTTTTTTGCTAACGTGGCGTGATTCAATAATTTCTAATCATTTTTCTTTATTTTTAAACATTAATTGAACAAAAAAAAATGAGAAAAAACTCAATTTTGGTCCATTATATTGGCCACATAGAAAATGTACGTGACATTGACCATCATCAAACCACATCTGCTAAGTTGGCAAATTCATCGAAAATAATTCAAAAAAGCTTGATCGGGGCATTTTTCTAATGTAGCGTTAGTTTATATTTTCTTATCATTTTTATTAATTTTAAACATTAAATTGACGACAAAATCCTATTTGCCCTTCATTTTTTTCCTTAAATCAAATTAATATATTTTATTAAATAAAAAATTAAAAAAATTAGTAATAAGTAAAAAATATAAATTAGATCTTACAAAATTATAAAATAAATATAAAAGTATTTATGATTTTTTATTATTAGTAAGATTTTAATTAATAAAAAATTAATAAAATTAGAAATAAATATAAAATTATAATGAATTATAAAAGTTTAATATATAGATATTTATAAAAATAAATCTAATTTATTCATATAAAATTATATGTATGTTTTATAATTTCTTATAATATATTTTATGATTATATATATATATATATATATATATATATATATATATAGTTGTATTAGCTAATTATTTTTATTAATAATTATTTCCTAAGTATAAATTTATATAATTATTTTATAATTTCTGAATATTTATTTTATATTTATATTAGATTTTTAATAATTTTTTATTGATTGTATTAAAGGAAAAATAAAAGAAAAACGGAAAAGAAAAGGGAGGGCAAAACATATTTGTAATATTTATAATTATAGAAAAAATGAAAATATAGCACCACGCCACGTCAGCAAAAATCTCGACCAAACCTTTTTTGGTACCTTTTTTTGAATGTGACCAATATAATGGATCAAAGTTGATTTCTCTTTCAGTTTTTTTTTGTTCAATTAATATTTAAAAATAAAAATAAAAATGATAATAAATTATTGAATCACGCCACGTCAGCAAAAAAGCCTAATTGGGATAATTTTGTACATTTTTTGATGATTATGCCAATTTCGTATATGTTTTGATAGTGAACAATATATTGATTCTAAATTGGAAAGTGGACAACATAATGTACCAAAAGAGCAATTTTCCCTATCTAAAGATAATAAATTTGATGGGGATACTCTTATTACATATTCTATTGTCGAAAAAAAAAAACTCAATATATTAAGAAAATCAAACAATTATTTGTTTAATTTAAAATATATATATTTTTTATTACTATGTTAAAAAAAGAAACCGACATTTGAAATGACATCATTCGATTGAATACAAACAATAGTTGCATCATATGTGTCTGCTTTAATTTAGAATTTTCTTATCTTATGTGTCTATTTCGTTTACTCCGTTTGATAAATAAAAAATTGGAGAAATTGTCAAATAGTACCCCAAGTGGAGGTCCATTTGTCAATTAGTCCTCCATTAAATTTTAAGTAAAATAGTACCTACTTTTTGCCAAACAGTCCAAAATTGTGATATGAACATACCACAACACCCTTACTATTAAAATAACTAATAATAATAATAATAATAATAAATAAATTGGGGCCACTTGCC